>JTDE01006652.1:0-13108 GCA_014338405.1 Paragonimus skrjabini miyazakii
TAACTGCTTTTCGTCTGACTGCTCCCCTTTGGCCTGTCTGACAAGGTTGCACCTGGAAGGAAAGGAGTCCTAGTCAGCATAGCCCGCCGGATCAAAACAGTACACAAGCCCGACCACCTCGCCAAGGCAGCAGTATAGGTCGGGATCATAATCGTCACAGACAACAATACATCAGTACTTCACAGTGACGCTTAACTACCACACAACCATGAAGAAGAAAAAGCAAATCCTATACAGGAAAAAGGAAGAAGAAAAAAGAAGGGGATGGGAAGGGACCTAACTACTAAAAATAGCTACGTCTATATTCAGACATTCAACATCAAGATGTTTACGCCTTGCAAACAAAACCAAGCAGTAGGTGAAAGTAAGACGTTATCAGCAAGACAGCTTCCGCACGGCTTTCACTGCCCCGCCTCATAAAAAGCACTCACTTCACAGACAAATCGGCCAAACAACAACAACATTCACACCACTGAGCTCGATTAGTCTAAAGTCTCCAGTCACCGACTCTGTGAGTCGCGCGGTCCCCACCCTGGGAGATGAACCCGATCTACCGTGGCCAATCCTTTTGTAAAAAATTTCATTTATTTACTCCGGGTCATCATTTGTCCAACTCGCACCTTACGCCAGTCGGCCGCAGCGTCAGCAAACAGCGTTTGATGTGGCAGACGACTAGCTGGCATCCTTAGTACATGACCTAACCATCTAAGTCTGTGCAAGTGCAAGGACTGAACGAATAAACTCCTTTGACAATCAGTGCCAAACACCTGCTTCCAAACCTCCTCGTTTCTCACTCGTTGGTGCATCCCGATACGAGCGATTGAACGCAGACATCGGTGGTCAAACACCTCAAGACGGTTCAGGTCTTCTACCCTGAGTGGCCAGGTTTCGCTGCCGTAAAGTAATACAGCCCTCACTGTTGTCTGATATACGCGACCCTTAAGCTTCAGAGAGATACCTTTCTGTCGCCATAAGTGCTTCAGATTAGTAAACACCGCGCTAGCCTTGAAAATACGCGCCTCTATTTCATTCCCTACACCTCCGGAGCCGCCGCTGATGCGGCTTCCCAGGTATACAAACCGGTCAACAACCTCCATAACTTCATTATCTAACATTAAATCTACGTAAACACAGCAATCTTGCAGAAGCCTATTGTACTTCGAGGCTGCAAAGCCCATTCCGAAGTACTTAGCAGAACACAAAATAGCGTCTAACGTTGTTTGTACTGTTTGAAAGTTACCAAACGGCAACAGCTTGTAGTCAGAATAATTAAGATCAGTCAGTCTCCCATCAGGTATGAGGTCCACGCCGGCATCTTGAGTGCCCCCAAATAGTCCTCCATTATTTGATCTATCACAAAGTTAAACAAAAACGGTGAAGGCGGACAACCTTGACGCACGCCGCTCTGGCGCTGAAACTGTCAGACCGTTCACCGTAAACCCTAAGCTTAGGATAAAGTGCCAACTGTATGTTCACATACTTATTCGGTACACTCCTGCGTCCAAGCGACTTCGAAAGTGTAGATCGGTCCACCGAATCCAACGCACCTTTATAGTGCAGAAATACGGCAATTGTTGGACGGCGATACATAAGATGCTGCCCCAGTATTTAGCGAGGAGTGAAAATATGACCAACACATCCTCGCCCAAGGCGAAATGCTGCCTTTTCTTCACTAATGTTTGCCTCATGAGCGGCAATGAGTCGACGAAGCATAATGGATGCCAGAATCCTAGTAAATACTGGGGCCAAGCTGATTCCCCTATGGTTTTTGCAAGAGCCCCAGCCTCCTTCCTTGAATATGGGAATTATTATCGAGTGACCCCAGCACGAAGGGATGGTCTCCATCGACCACACAAGTTGAAACAATTGGGTCCAGGCCTGTCACGTCTCTTCACCTTCTTTGAAAAGTACTGGCACTAAACCATCTGGACCAGCAGCCTTATTACGTTTGAGAGCCGAAATGCAAATGCGGACCTCAGTCTCAGTGGGTGGCTCCAAATCTACCGACCGGGGTGCTACGTCACAATTTTATGGCGGCAACACAGTAGAAGCAGGAGGCCAGCTAAATCGACTTTCAAAGTGTTCCGTCTATCATTCGAAGCTTCTGGATTTATTACAGATGAGTGCACCATCTGTCTCGCAGATAGCTTCACTGACAGACAGTCGATTGGGAACAGCAGCACGAATAAGCTTGAAGAGTATGCCGGTGTTCTCTGAAGCAAAAGCGGTCTCCATTTCCTTAACTTTCTCCATTAACCAAGCCTCACGATCAGCCTTTAGGCTACGTTTCAGCGTCCTACGGATATCTCTAATAAACTCGTTATATGAACTGCCAAGAGGAATGTTCCGTCTAGCTTTTAACAACTCCAGGGATTTCTCCGAGATCCAGTGTTTGTTCAACTCACGTATCCCCGTGTCCCATGCTACAGGACCTGCTTCATAAATTGTCTGAGATTTCGGTCAAACAGCTATTAGGATCTTCAGAGCGAGAACTACTAAGGCAGCTTTCTAAGCCGGTTACATACTTATGCTTTACCGATCTTATAGCCAGTTTCTCAACAGCCAGTCGTTGTTGTCGGTAGAGTTATTGTCCAGCAGAAGTAAGAAAGAAATGACAACGTTCCAATGCATGATCCGAATCCAAGTATATGTTTCAATAAGAACGACAGTGCTGAATCGAACCACGTCACCTATAACTAACAGCCATGTGATTTACCTGAGACCGGGTCTTATTCGTAAACTGTGGGCACCAAGTATAGCAATGACGTGCACGATGCCTAAAACTAGTGTTGGCTACAAATAGCGTGGCCGGAGTTCTAGTCCCGGCAGTGGCATGGATATGCACTATAGACGAGCTCTAATGAGAACGGCACTCAAGTCTAGTGCTTCTTTTTGAAAGGGGTCGACTGGAAAGTCTATGGGAATGCAACAGCTGCGATCAACTGCAGGTGATGTTCAATCTGTATGAAAAATCAAAATCCCCTACTACTCATCAGTTAGAAAATGTAGACTGTTTCACAAACTCGTCAAAGTGTACCCTAGCTTACAAGACACAGGTTAGCCTGTGTCAGCAGTGACGCCGCACGGGCTCCCCATTATCACGAAAAGAATGAATGTGTAATGCATGCGTACGATCAACTTTACCTTATGACTTGCTAACCTTACATGCCTGTTTATATCTTCATTGAGAATAGGTTTATAAGACATGACAATCGGTCTCTGCCAAATAGTCCACATCCAGTGGAATAATTGTGTGAACAATGTGACAGTTAGTTGATGCACAGTTCTAAATTATTCTAACACACGACTAATTGGTCAAATAATTAAGTTGCAACCTACAAACGTTGTCCCATTGGACGGTATTCACTGCGAACATCGAGGGTTGACTACAAGCCTGGTGTGATTGGACAATGATGTGGTCACAAGGCGTGAAGTCCTTGATCATTCCGTTGAATAAATTCGGTAGCCGTCGTCTACCTACTTCAGAACTCGTTATCCTTCAAATCGATGGTTAAGAACGCTATTCAACATGACAGCAAGCCGCAGTCAGTGATGTATCTGTAAAACACAACAGTGCACAGATCTCACCATAATATCTCAAGCTTTTAGCTTCTTTTTATTTTCACAAAACTATACTTCCTGAACAGTCTTCCTAACTACTGCAGGAAACGACGGCCGGAGCCACAACGGCAAATAGCCGTTCCTGAATTAATGAACTGTTCCGTGTCGCGATACTGATTCCTGTCTTGTGGTCGTTGACAAACTGTCTCCATCTCCGACGTCGGTTACTAGGTAAACTCTTTTCCCTTTAAACAAATTGACTATCTCGATGTTCTCTTTGCCTGCTATTTACTCTGAATATCATACACGTACTTTCTGAGGATGCTGTGGTACCCAGCCTATTGATATTGAAGGTCAGTCAGCCTTCAGCGTCCGACTGTCCGACGTCTCCTGTATTATTGTTGGTTCATGCAAACACAGGTTTGGAAAACATTGTATATGTCAACTTGATTGCCTACATTTTTCACTAGCGAGTTCACAACCAGAGACACGACATTTATTTGGGTACACGTATAGCATGAGTAATCGATTCGATCTGATAGAGTTGCGTATCGCTGAAATGCCTCTCTGATTAATTCAACCATGAAGTAGTTAACTGCAGTAAAGGCTGATTTTACATTGATCAGGTTCAACTTCAGAAAGATAATGCAGAAAATCAAGGAAAATTGACGGTAACCGAATTCACAAACAACTAGGCTAGTTGACGATGGAAAAACAATGTCTGATATCGTCGTTTCCGAAGGGAACTACAAGATAGAATATAACTGCCAACAAACAGACTCACTCGTACTTTTGTTTATCTTTGACAGATCCAGTGCAGCGACTGTTAACAGAATCTGCTAATTTGAGCTTCGACGACATGCTATTCCTGGAACGTACTCCTATATCTTCTGAATCGACCGCTGAAGTAGCATTGGTCAGTTTTGGATCACAATTGGAAGAAACAGGCGGCCCCGAGCCGGGTCCTCCGGGTGCAGAAACATTCTCTTTGTCGCAAAAGTTAGACGACACGACATTAACCGATCCGGGTGAACGTAGCTTGTTGTTCATGGGTTGGTTGGTGGGAGAGGCGAGACCAAGGCACGCAGAAGCCCTTGGTCTGATACCACCAACACCGTTAGTAGTGTTATTAGTGCTGAACGAGTTGCTTTTGCACGCCGTAGAAGATGAATACAAATGGAGAGAAGAACTGGCGGATGTGACCGGCAGGGTGTTGGAAGGATTGGATGAGAGACCACGTTTTTGATGTTGTACAGCTTTCACCTATAGTAAACAGACAGCAGTAAAAAAGAAGTCATATTTACACTTTCAACCACACTACGACCCAAATATTATGTGGCAATGAACTGGATACTAGTGGACTACATGGTTGGCGGCATCCGAAAGGGATTAGCCTGTCACAGTGTCCGAAGCCAAAGGACGCCTGTGTTTTAAACCATCACCCCAAGTGGCTTGCGCTGCACTACTTGCGGTTCCACTCACACACCAAATATCCGGTGTAAACCCGAAGGAATAAGACCAATGGGTGTGTGAGTGATGCCTTTGTGTCCAGCCGGCCAATGCTGGTTAGCTAATTGAACAGCTAGCACGAAAAGGAAACCCTTATCTCTCGGAAAATAAACAGTGAGAGAGACTGCAATGACAAGATCTATACTAAGAAGAAGGATATGTAAACTGCAATACAAGAAGCATTTAAGTATACGAGTGTATGCTAGTGCATTCCGGAGAGGATAAAGTCGAAAAACAAAACTCAAACTTGAACTACGAAAAGATCAGACAGACGATTCATTATTCAATACACCAACAAAGCCCAAGAAAAGTGTAGGTAGAAGATCACAGACACCCCAGTATCTGAAAAGAGGAGCGGATTGGTTGCCAAACGACCATGGTCTTGATCGTTGCAATCATTATCAAAAATAAAATGGATATGCTGATATGACCTACCTGAACCTAACGTACTCGTTGTCTCTTCGCCGACGGTGCACTAGGAGTACGTTGGTGACCAACTAATCCCAAACGGCCAGCGCATTCGCGGCCGCACACACCGCAACGTCATATGGTCATGTCACCACGACCTATGGCACCGATGGTTCCTTTACGTACTGCGCACTTTCGTTCTCGGCAGCGCAATAACTGCTCGTTGAACTCGCGGACGCCCGTCCAAATTGTATTCCTCTAAGCAGTCCGGTTAAACGCTAAGTCTTCCCAACATCTAAAATCAATTTTACAACGTGAAAGACTTACCTGTACAGCATCCTGGTATCTCAGCTTCTGACCACCAGGATTTCGCTTACCTGATCTCAGTTGTCCATACAGCACTTGCTTCGGAATACGTTCATCGCCCATCCGAAGGACGTGACCCAGCCAACGAAGCTGATTCAACATCAGCAAGGCTTCCATCCCGTTCATGTCCGCTCGACGCAGTACCTCAGTGTTCGGAACCATGTTCGACCACCCAATACCCAAGATGCGCCTTAGACATTGCAAATGAAAGTGGCTCAGATAGCGCACGTTCCACTGACACAATGACCACGTTTCATTGCCGTACAGCAGTATAGACAGCACTATTGAGCGGTAGACGAAGAACTTAGTGCTCGGCTTCAGGCTGTGATTCTTTCACACACGTCTTTCAAGACGTCCGAAAGTAGTACTGGCCTTTGCTACACGAGCTCACAACTCGCGGTCCACGGAAAGATTGGTGTACAGATTGCTGCCCAAGTAGCAGAAATTTGTGCAGCTGTTGACATCTCCATTAACACGGATTTGAGGTGAAGGTACACAGACAGCACCTCCGCCCGGAGAAGGCTGAAAGTGGACTACCTACCTACCTACACACACACAAATAGTGGTAGTCATCAAGAAAACCTAGGCTAAGATCTACAACATTTAATCGGTGATCTACTTCATTGGAACTGAGACATTTTGAACCTTCGCGCCATAGTGTCACACAGGAGCTGATCAAACCTAGACAAGACTGGCTGAGTTAAGTAGACTTTTCGCGCGAGAGTTCCGGCAGAGTGGTCCAAAGTCGTTACCGGCGTATTATGCACAGTCAGTAAGAGAAAGAAAGACAAACTGAAGGGCTGTGTGCGAGTCAGTCCAAAATTAACCGTAACAGTGTGGCCGGTATGAAATTATTGTCAAAACCTAACGTCTGGTGCGGTTAAGATAAAAGTCAAAGATACGATCACTAAATGTCTCACGAGACGCACTGTCAAATCAGTATACTATGATTGATCCCGACCCTAGATTTCTATACTGTTTCTTGGGAGGGCTCGATATGGACGGAACCGATCGTAGTGTACTTGAACTAGGAGGGAACAACATTATACATGTACGGTGTAATTCCCGACACTTGCAGCAATAGTAATCGCAAATGACCAACCTACGATAAACTGTGCCTACCGAGACCGACAGGATATGTACAATGCCCTGGGTATGATCCACATTTGTTTTACGGCTTGGAAACGTGGTCTGATAGAAGTAAAGACATTGAGTAATTGACCATCGCATGGGGCGGGACAAACGCCGGTTGTTAGCGTGTACCAAGAGAATCATTTGGCAGACTATCAAAAGTGTATGACTTACCATAGCTGACTTAGCTAAGTGTTTACCGCGCCAGGCATTGGGATTAATGGTGACTGCATAAAAGCACCAAATGATCACGCAACGATATACTCACGGCTATAAAAACTTTGACTGTTTCGTTGAATAAAGTCGTCAGAAATAGTCTTGCCAAACAGGAGTTTGCGATATCACCATAAACGTTCGTCGGAAACGTTATAAAGCGTGACGGTATGACGCAAACATTGACATGACTGTTGACCCAAGCAATTTTTTTTAATAAACGGATTGAGAACACAAAGTTACGAGCAAGTTGTAATACTGAACGTGTCAACCATCTCGGATAGCTTTCTTCAGGAGTATACGTTTACACTGAGACAATTCAGATGGGTTTATCCATCAAGTATTACCTTACGATGTTCGAACTGATAGCATGGAATTGATTAACCTTTTTATTAACCTTTCTAATTCTCAAATTTATTCCGGAAATTGTCACACCAATGTTGCAACGAATAGTAGCTCAAATAACAGCACCAACCGACCAAATTGAGAACCATGTGCATATGTACAAATCCGGCATAGGGGTTGGGGAAAGGTTATTGTGAACTTACAGGATGGATTAAATTAATAGTGAAAGTATTTTTTACAATGGTACACGTGATGACAAATACCACACATTATCCATCAGGAGTAGGCTAACTCCATACCATACCGGTAGCTTGGGCAGACAAGTTAGGAATGCTTCACGGAAAAATTCGCTGATTGTGAGTTTAATTACAAATGAAGCCAGATAAAGGCGAACGCTACAGGTTCAACAATAGCAAAAGATTATTGGTAGGTGTGACGGTGGACTCCCTGGCAATGTTGGCAAACTCCGGCAATGACAAAACTCTATCAAACAATCTATTATCTGGATAATTTGAAATAATGCTGTATATCAAAATCGAGCAGGTAAGATAACATAGTTCTAGTATAAAGATTTCCAACTGTTAGAATGGTTTTACGGTTCAACCGATAGAGTGAACGCTGTGTGAATAAGCTTTCTTGACGCCAGATTGAATTCAGACGAGCAGTAGCTTGCGCGATCCTGTTTCTCGAAATAGTTGAGAAAACCTATACTATCTGGTTTTATTCTTTTCCGTCAGTTTGTCAGACCGTAAACTCTTTGAACCATTGCTACCAACCCTTCGTGCGTAATCATTTTTAGCTCATGATTATCAAATCGATTAAGATTGTCATAAGAATTTGAGCTTAGTCTCCGCTCTGATGCATACAGCTTGACTGCTCTAATTTTCACTCAGCTGATGTTATCATTGTAGAAAGCATGAAAGGATTGTCGAATGCGAAAATATTAACACATGTGTGAACATCCTACATGAACGAAGTAAGACGTTGTGCTTTACGCCAACGAGTAATCTACCCTTGTTCCTTGTGGGTTTACCAGATGGCCAATGGTAGCTAAAAATGATGAAAAATGGCTTAAAACCAAATAGAAATGACTAAATCACGACAGAGAAAACTGTAGTCAAAAGAAGTCCAAAAACGTCACGGTAGACCATCTAACATACTTGATTCTCGATGCTCTGGATTAGATTGCGCACGGTTGGTCCATTTGTGTTCAGACAACTTGGACGTATCGGAGCCCCAGGGGAGCCAGAGTAGAAATGCAAGTGAGCGGCGGCAGCAGCAGCAGTAGCCGCGTTTCCGTAGGCAGATGGACGATGATGTGAGTAGTTGCTGTTCATGGCAGCAACACGACCGGCAAAGGAAGTGTGTGTGTCTGAAACAGATGACACGCGACTGGTGGACAGCTCGTTCGGTAGCAAAGTAGATTGATAAAGCGCAGGATTGGAATTTTCGCCGGAACGAATCACGGTCGAACAGGTGGAAATGGCGGATCGTCCAGATTCGTCCACGGATGTGCCCAATGTTCTGTGGGGTGTAGAATTCGATGGGGGCAATTCCAGTCTGGATAGACTACTCCATTTTTCCTTCAGAATTTTCAGTTCATTGGACAAGTTTGTTGATTCCTTTGTAAGCACCTCCATCTTTTTTAAAAGACAGGAAATCATGAAAACTTCCATTTCCATACTTGGACATCGATCGTCGTGAAATATAGTGCCAAAAACACAACATATGTCTAATAGCAAGAAATACAGTATACGGAGTGACACCTTGATCAAGACTGACTATAAGTTTCATCAATATAAATGCAATGTGCGAATGTGCAATGTACCTACGAACTAGCATCCATGGCTGGTGATACAAACCACAATGCACCCGATGGGGTACATACAATGTCTGCCCGTATTCTGTTGGTTGGAATACGTTTGAGGAATACGACTGAGAGTCCATAATTTTAGAACAACTTGTAATTAGTTCATAAGTTAGTTCATTGGTAGCAGTTCGCCCTTGACACATAAACTTTATCAGACATAACGGACTAGTCACAAATTTACGGTAAGATAGATGTAAACAACTAAACGAAATGGAAGGTGATGTTCCAAGGGCACATAAACAGGAAGTAACACTGATTCCCGTTGCTACTTACAGTAGATCAAGGACATGTGAATACCGAAATACAACTGAAATTGATATAGTCAGTCAGGTAGGTTGATCACAAAGTTGACTGATTTTAGGAAAAATAAATAAAGGAATCCTAATCACATTACTGATTGTTTACAAGCTGTTATAGAAACATTACTGTTTCATTGGCGTTCTGGACTTCTTGTAACCAATTAAAATCCGACTATCTGTACGGTGTCCGGATCTGTAACATCTCATTTCAAAAATGTTTTGTTGTCTACTTTGTTCCTTTCGAAAGCGGACGACAGTGCACAAAATTTCGGTTTATACACAATAGAACGCAAAGGTTGTGCACAGGTTTATAATAGGCAAATTTAGTGATGCAAAACAGTGAAAACCATACGGCAACTGTCCTATTAATGACGCCTTACTTTCAAGTACAGTTCAGTTGTTTACATGCAAAGCACTATTGTTTTTCCATTCAAGGAAGGGACATCAGAGGTTGTTCGTAGGATCTTAAACGAAGCAGGTGTCAGGAGTGTATTTCGAAAACTGTCGACACTGTGTAAATTCTTGGTGCAATTTAACAGACCCGACTATCGAGAAAACTTGTAATTGCGTAAATAGAACGAACTGAAGGGATGGTTCATTAGTTTCTACTGAGCAGACGGCACGATAACATAGAACTAGAGTAAATGAGAACCGAAGGGACATTAAAAAACCATTCTAGAATTAAATGGGGTACGAGGTCATGGTCAGAGATTCCACAGTCACTGATCACGCGCCAGACACAAGTCACGAAATTGACGTGGAAGATGTCGGGGTGATTAGACAGGGGTTTAGAACTAGATAGGAGCGCTTGGTTGTATAGACCATCGAAATTGTGAAAGCCACGTGTTGTGAACAGAATTGATGAAACCGAACTATCGGGCACAAGGCGACCGGTCTTGAATCGATCGAACTAACTGGTAGTGATGAACGGATGAAATAGCAATCTTAACACATGAAGATTATGATTCTCATACCTATATTCCTCACAAACAAACAACTCTATCATTAACCTATTAAACAGACTACATCGATTTCCTTTCCGTCTGACTGTTCACGTATCCACCAATTAGCAACTCCAGCCTGTTACCGGTCCTCGTCTATGAACACTTGACTTCTGGTTCACTTAGTTGATTGTGTTTAACCTGCCTAAAATACTGCTAAATGTGCGAGTCGTTCACCTGGTCCGACGAAGTTTCTGCGACAGGGGGACAAAACGTTACCAATAAATCAAAATGTGAATTATTTACAAGTTGTCCAGTCGCAATAGAACACGGAACATGACTGAATTCAATGCACTACAACAAACAAATCACAACAAGCAGCTGCTTGTGTCGATTTTCTCTAGATGGCAAACTCCGTGAGTAGATCTAGCTTGAAGACATTTCTTTAATTCGAGCCCTCACAAGCAGTTGAAGTACATTAAACAGGTTGGCAATATCAATCCATAGTTATGGAGTGAGCCTTGTTCTATCGCAAGTTTAAAGTACTTGTTCAAAGCGTACACCGGTTTATAACCGCGCTCGTTGTTGGAAGTGGCCAAGGCTGGTATACAATGTTTCCATCCGGATAGTTTACTAAATACTGGCAGAGATGTGAGTAAAGCGATCGGCAGTTGCAATTCGAAGGCCAAGATTGAGTTCATCAACCTGCGACATCTGTAGTGTCGGGGACTTTATACGAGAAGGCGGGTGTACGTGCATCCGTGCTATCTGGTAGCGAAATCTGGTCTATTTGTGTAAACGTTCGCCGACTATCCATAACTGACAGTAACCAACTTGCATACGATTGTTTGTGCACAGTAAAATCACCATTTGAGGAGCCGTCAGATAATGGAATTTAAGCTATATTAAATCGAAAACTTCTGCGCTTGACGTGGTTGCACATCATCCAACTCGTTGACGCACATAATGCATCCTATAGGACGTTAACACCTGACTTCTACGACCTTAATGATAAAACTCAACGTCTGATTGGGAAAGCGTTGTGGGGATTAAAAAATGAGATGGCACCGAGAGACAGAATAACTGCCGCGACGCCTTGCCTTAGTCAAATTAACACGTCAATCAGGTTACCAGCCCGAGGATCCACAAAATCTGTCAGATATGGCACGGAATCGAAGCCAATGGCGAACCTGTGAGGAGTTTCTCAAATCCGGAATCTGTTAACCGCTTTACTGTCCCATGCTACATGACACTGTGCCCAAATCTGTTGTGTATATTCTGGCAAGCATCGACTGGACGATACTCAGCACACAAATGACGATGAACTATGAATATTTATCATGAAAGTAGGCAATGGCCTCGTTGAAAATTTTGTTAGTGTGAAAAAGCGTGAGTACAAGGGTATTATGAGCTGGTTATGTGATAGCGAACGATGAAACAGATGGACAAAGCAATCGAAAACGAGGCTAGTAGACAAACTGGTCCTGTCTATTAGCTTAGGTCCATGCACAGAAATGCCAGTGGTGAAATAAACCGACAACACGACATGAACGGAAGTATAATACGCAATGAAGACCAAAACGATTAGTAAGTAGCGAACCTACAAACCGGTGGACCAGATCGGTTACCGCACGGAAACGTAGTACAGAAGAAAAAGAGAAGATGAACGTGAATCAAATGGAAAAGTACAAAGCAGTGTGGAAAAAGTGCAAACTATGACGGTATGTACTGTTAAGCCTGGAAAGCATGAATGCGCATATTGATCCAAAACGTTTCGTTAGCAGACGATAATCGGAAAAACATATGGTTGGAGTAAAGGCAAAAGAATGTTCCAACTACTTGAAGGCCTCTAAACGAGTGCTTACAGACATTTGGAAGCGACCTAGTATGAAGTACCATGTATGATTCACGCACACGGAGCGATAGCAAACATAACATGAAAAATTAGGTTTTTACGCCTTTCACTCCAAGATTATTGCTACCACGTGATGGATTAAAACATACACGAGAAGTGGACGCTATCATGCTGCTCAAACCTAAACAAGAGCAGTTGATGCGACCAGCGATTCTAATCCATAATCGTGTTGTCAATAGACAGTGTAAGCACCGCCGATCAATCTGGAGCTTAACCAACAGTGTATAAAAAAGATATACAATCGTATAGCTTGACTGCTTCGTGCTGTTGTAAATATACTGTCGTAAATATAGTTGAGCGGCCTGCTTGTGAATCAACTGGGTCAGAAAACAATAGTGTAGCGAACAAGCTCGTTTTCGGTTATTCATCATCAGGCTAATTACATAACAATTTATATGAAACAGAGTTGTCAGGGCGAAACTGACAAAAACAAGTAGCTAGTTCAAGTGAGGTCAGACACGTCATCGGCATACACGGAAACAAGGTTTTGGTACGATTACGTCATCATTATGACGCCCCTGAACCCATGACGGTTTTATCGGTCATGGTG
>JTDE01006652.1:13208-26674 GCA_014338405.1 Paragonimus skrjabini miyazakii
TTCAACGCCTGGACAAAGCGCTTTTGTGCGCACAAGGGTGGATTTCTTAATCGAATTCCAATTGCTTCGGCTGTAACTAAAATACGGCATCTGACAGTTTTTGAGTGATTGGCGTTGACTCGGTAAATCGGACGAAAACAGGAGTCCAGGTTGACAGTATGATGTGTATCAACGAGGTGTGAAACAATCGCGCTCGTAATTGTCTTGGTGACTCCGCTGCTGATCCAGGCTGGATGATGCTCACGAATACGTTCAGATAAACGCCTGGTCGTGCGACCCACGTAACTAGTTCCACAGAAACAAGTAAACGATTATACACAAAAAGAAGCTGCAGAAACGGGCATTTTATCCTCTGGCCGTAAACACAAAGGTGAAGTAGAGTTGAAACATACGCGTAATTTTGCAGCGTAGAATGTTCTATTGATGACAGTGTCAAGTCTCCTAGTGATTGTTTCCGCAAGCGTATCCCCTTTGAATGTTTTTGTCCGTTTAACCCTGACAACTCTGTTTCATATAAAATTTTATATAATTAGCCTGATGATGAATAGCCGAAAACGAGCTTGTTCGCTACACTATTGTTTTCTGATGACTACCCTGGGGATTTTTAACCAATCGACTGGATGCTTGACACCAACAGGCGTTTGAACAATTCTAATCATAAAAAAACACTAGCACTTGAAGGTCATGACAATGTCTTTCACATCATGAAACAAAAACACGTGGTTTACTGGTTTAAGGAAATACGGAATCTTTGAGCAAAAATAATGGCCCACTACCCATTTGAACATGACACTAGTGTTTCTCACTGCTGTCCTCACAAACAGTGAGTCGGATGCCAGGATTTTGTTTCAAAACATTCATCGTTGCTCAGTGTGTAGGTGGAACACAATTCATCAGGTAAAACGTTCGGTGTCCTAAAGTCAGTCATGTATACCGATTAGTAGGATGGGTGAAAAATATATTGTGGTCGGCTGGTAGCACATATCCAGTGGATAATTCAACACCCAATATCGATTAAACTTTCACAAACCAGAGCAACGTGATTGAAATAATGCAGTCTTATAGGGACGTACCACTAAAACAAAGAAGGAACACACCAAGTGATTGAGTACAGCAAACACTATCACAAAGGCTCCTAACTTGAGTAAACAGTCAGTTTTTCAAGGCCAGATCGAACAACAACAACAACAACAATAAGGACAAACCACGAAAATGGAATGCGAGATTGGCATCACCTTTGATTGTTAATAATAACGAATCAATTGTTATGAGCCATATCACTTTACACTTGGCATCGTGATCAGATGTTTAGAATCGGCCAGGATGCACTGCCCGCTGACTTTAGAGTTTTAGAGGTCTATTCCAGTTGAAAAATCTAGTAGAAGCTGCATGGAACAAAATGCCTCGATCTCACTTCGAAAGCCTATTTTACTCAACACAAAATGCGGTAAGGAAAGCTGTAGGCAAATTGTGATACGGATGCCTCAGGTCAGACCTAGTGACCACCTCTCGCAGTGCTTTCAAATAGAATGCCTCGCAGATAGCTTATGCAAAGAATACCTAACTCATCGTATTCTTGTGGCGAAGATGCTTTGTCCATTGAGCTGAGATTACGAAGGCTGTCATGAGATATAACCGGGAGTGAAGAACCACGATTTCCAGCCATTCGCAATGAGATGTACAAACCGATTGTTGGACCACCAAATCCATCATGGGAGCGGATAAGATAAGTGACAATCAGAGTGCAGTGTTCCCGGATGGCTGCACCCCATTTAAACAGTGTGTGAACCAACGTGTTGATCAGGGACCCAGAGCAATCTGAGGGCGCAGAAACAACTTGGTTGACCACAAACTCCCTCGCAATCGTGAAGTTACTTAAACAGATCCGCCTTTTACCTTGGGGAATTTTCAAACCGCTGGAGCTTTTCTATCGTGACCTCACGTGGGATGCATCGGGTACCATGGATGGCCAAATTACATTCAAAAGACGTACCTAGCTGCCGATAATCAAGATACAACCACTTTGATGATGAAATTCTGCGGCCTTTGTATATAAATGCCGCCCTTCTAATTCCCTCGGTTCGAAACTACAACATGACCGTCTTCGAGTGGTTGTACATCAGCGGAGCATCACTGTCAACCGCCTATGCAATACTATCGATAATAATACCGCTAATAATGGTAGTAAAAATAAGAATATAGGAATCGAAATAATTGATATTTTTGTTCAAACACGGGTGTACCATTTTTGGGCGTACATGAGAAGCCAGGGGTAGTGTAGTTTAGATCATTTTCAGGCACAGACGTCTATCGGTTTCGATGACTGTGACACGCTAATTCGGAAATAGTTGTCGATCAGTACGCGTGTACGTACGCACTGGTGTATAAATGCATATAAGGTCGTCTTAACTATGCAGGAATTAACAGGCATCACAACTTACCTGACTTTTCAGAGATTCGTTTTCTTTGGACAGTCGTAAAGCCTCAGCCTCCGATTCCGATTTGATTCCATCAGCAATCTGTACTGTTTTCAACAAATCACGTTCGTAGAGGCGCCACTCTGTAGTCTCGCGCTCTCGTTCGGCTTGCAAAAGTTCAAGTTTCTCAGTAACTTCGTTATACTCTTTACGTAAGTTGAGCAGCTCCAGTTGCATTCGACCAACCTCATCTGCTCCACAGACAGAACAAACTGAACTGGCAGTTTTTGGTATGCGCTGATCACCTGAAGGTTCTGATGCTTGCCCACGAGGATCAGTAGTCATCTCTCGCTCCTGTTTATCTACAGCTAAATTTTCTCGACCCTTCAGTGCGTTACATTCAATAACCGATTCCTGATAAGCAGCTTTAAGAGTAGCATGTTCCGCTTGAAGATTGTCAAAACTGTCCTGCAACTGGGCAGCCTTTTCTGTCAGAATACGGCATTCTCGAGCCAGACTATCGCTGCTTTGAGCAAGATCGTTGTTTTGACTTAATAAAACTTGCTTTTCATGTTCAATGGATGCATACAGTTCACAAAAGTGGTTCTCCCGCGAACCGAGTGTCTGCGCACGACGGTCCGTCAGAAGTAAATGTTTTAGCTGCTCGATTTGAAAGCGGCAATGTTCTAATTTTGTTGTTTGTGTGGAAAGCGCTTCCAGAAGAATAGCACGTTCAAATGCGAGATTGTGGGTTTCCTCGTGTGCTTCGTCTACACTGCGCTGCATATCCCACAGTTCCTGCAACGTGGCCTGAAGTTCTTCGTTTGTGGTGTAATTAGCTTCCTCCATTTGTAACAAGCGTCCCTGAAGCGTGGCAACCGACAGAGAAGCTTGGGCAGGCTGATTGGTCACTTCCCGACCGGAATGCAAGCCCAAGTGATAGTTTGGACCGTAATCCAAAGCACTTGTGAGTTCCAATGACAGTGTAGGCTCGTTCCAATCACCTGAAAATGAACTGGCTGTAACCGTCCCGGTCACATTTGTTGTTGCTCCTCCAGGTGTTAGCCGTGTAGTAGTGCCTAATGACTCCGGGGGGGAATGTGTAACAGAAGCCGGTTTTCGAAATATCGTGTTAGCTGAAGCACCCTGAGATTTTGAAAGTTGCCCAGAATCTACGGGCATAATCTGATCCCCGTCTTTTGTGCACGACGTTTCAGAGCAACACAGTTGAGAGCGAAGTAACATGTTCTCTTGCCGGACTTCCTCAATCACAGATAAAGCGTTGGCTGTTTCTTCCTTCGCCCGACGAATTTCGAACGTGAGCTTTTCGATTTCCATTTTCCGAGTTTCAGTCACCTGTGTGAGCTCGGAGATCCGGGATTCATACTGTTTTTTCTCCTTCTCCACACGTGACAACAGATCGCTATTGACTGAGATACGGTGTGCATTACAACGAGATTTCTGACCATTGAATGTGGTCAAATGAGATTGGAATTGAGTCTCTGGTCCACTGTTGCCAGGTTTTTCTGCACAAACAGCAGGGAGATTCGCAGCGCTACCGTGATACTTCTGTCGTATTGGGACTGGTCGCTTAGCGGTCTTGTTCGTTTGAGTCTCGTTTGAAGCAGCAGTGAGTTTTGTGGCCGTGGGAGTTTTCAGATTTTGATAACTGAGAGATTTTCTGAGGTTACGATCAACGATTGAGTTTGCGGATGGAGCACGCTCAGACGTATGAGATGCTGGTCGGTTACCAACATCTTTTTTGACCTTTTGGACATTGCTGATGCCAGGCATATAAGGTGGAGCAAGCTAAAACGGGAAAAATAGGTGTACAATAATTCAAAATCAGTTATTGAATAAGGTGCAGACAAGATGGTTTAGAAATTTCAATGGCAGTTCATAGACGGCATCAAAGTTACTACAACGTATCAAGCTTATGAACCTGTTGAGGAAAGTCTATTTTCCTCAAAAATGATTTATTTTTCGAGATATCGTGATTTTGAATTCTACTTTTTCGCGCCACAACGTGCCAAAACTCAATTTTGGCGCGCGTTTTCCCAGCTTCTGTGATTGGCTCATCCCACTTTTAATGCACTGATTCAGGTGGGATTCCTCAGGGCCGTTCGAAAACTATATATATATACGCAGACGCTGGTCTTTGACCTTTAGTTTGAAAGCAATTACAATCTCGGCTAAAGGTCACGGTCTTCTGTGTTATTCTGGGGTTTCCGGGTATTGCTAAGCTCCGTGCTACGTCCCGTGATTTGTATTGTCGTGCGCTAGACATTTCTGATTATCGTTGACCCGCGTGTCATAAGAGAACCACACATTAAAAAGGAATGTGAATCAAAAAAGAGACTGGTTCTAACAATAAAGCTCTCACTGATCTCGACTCCGTCATATCTGACAGAATATTCGCCCGCAGATGAGTATCTTTGTTTGATTCCAGTGTCTTCATACAGTGTCTAATCTATCACACTGGTAGCTTGGTTTCCCGTAAGCTTTACAAACTATCTCATGTACACCCAACTATTTACCCTTAGTGATCGGAATGAGCAGTAATAGATTCCGGAAATCCTTCCTTCTTTCCATTTTCGATGCGCAAGCATCTTGATATCCATTTTAACGATTTTCGGAAGTGAGCTATGCTTGCTACATGCAGAGATACTCTAGGAAGCGGTAGAAATGCTTAGGATGAATAATGTGAGATTACAGAATGGCAACCAAGTGAACAACAGCACAACCTGAAGCATAGTTCACAGCAGTACGAATACACGTCTAGCAGAAATCTACGTCACTATATGGCAAGTTTAAGGACGAGCACGCAGAGCCGCTGCCAACACTTCCAAAAATTCATCGAAACGAAGGACTAACGATGATGGCGCTAGTGGCCAGGACCGACAAACAACACACAGCCACACCAAGGGTAGCTGATGACGGCGTGGTGCATTTCAGTTTGTGGCTGACCACGTGAGGGTGGCAGCCAAGTGACATGCATATAGTTGAGCACCAAAGAGTATTGTATACACGAAACCGAAACAGATGCTTACCAACATGAGTGCGTTCAGTGACTGTTCATCTGCAGGCTAGTGTATTCAAGTAAACACCTATGCCTGTCATATATCGCATCTGTAGAAAGACAGCACAGGTGGCTCCTCCAACAGTTATCTTAAACATCCCGCCACATAACAAGTTTGCAATCCATCGAACCACAGCCGGTGCCAGCCGGTAATATTCTAGTTTTATCAACAGCTAAGGATACTTCACTGGAGTAAATGCCAAGCCGGAGAGCAAATGGCGCATCACTGCCAGTTTTCTCAGCCGAATTACTGTTACTTCGTTAAAGAAATGCAGACTGGCCAGATAAGACCGCCACTTACTGTTTCCATACTGGTTCGCACCGAACAAGTTAATTGTAGATAGACACCAAGCAACAATATTTCCAACCCATTTAGAGCACGTTGTTGTTTCGTCCGCACCGCTTTTGTGTAGCGTAATTGCAGAGTAATCCCGGTGATCATGGACTATTTGGTCTTTTGTAGTGGATTGGCTACACAAACATCAATGGTATCAGTATCACTTCCAATAACGAGTGAAGGGGTAACGCAAAACAAGTGTCCCCAAGGCTTGATACCAGTAGTTCCTCCATTTCCTGAGATGTTTTCATAATTCATATGATAAATTCGACACGATAAGACCCCATGAGGTAGCAAACGTGCCCTATCATGATATCGGGCAGCACGGTGAACAGATTTTTCAGGGTTTCTAAGACTGTCCACCTGGTTAACTTCTACGAAGCACAATGCGGTGACCCACCTTGTCGCCAGCAGCCATAAACAACTCATTTGGAGGAAGGTAGCGCTAGTTTTAACAACGCGAATCCAGATCTTTTAAGGTCAACGTTGGCACGATGAACTGCAGGCAATTCTAGAATTCCTCCGAATTTCAATGGTGCAGTCCATTCTGTGAAAGGACTGAAGTTTTCTGTCCGTTCGACTTTCAAAAAGGCAACCAAACTCCTCTCTTGTCGTGCCTTTACTTCTTTGGCAATCTACCAAACGAGCTCATCGTGTCCGGGTCGCCGAGTTAGAAGCACTTTGTCATAAAGGCAGCAAATCCCGTTTAACTTCAATATCTCAGCCACCATGTCACAGTTCACTCCGGCTCGGAGCCTCCACATAAAAAGTATGGTACCTATGGTAGCTCCCTTGAAGCTACGGGTCCATCCGCAGGGCAGACTTCTATCTGATGCAAAAGCTTAGGGTGATAGGTACGTGATCACAGCATATTGCCAATTCAAGATAGGGCAAACTTTCAACTCAAAGTTCAACAATCAGTCAAAATGGGAATCTCAGTCATTCGCTCCGCTTCTCACAGCAAACAACCCATAGACGGTTGCGCTTCTGTTTCAAACAGTGGCCTTTCTGAAGTAACCAAAACGTTGTGCGGAAATTCTAAGCTGGAACGGAGACGCCTTCATATGCAGCACATTCGTTCCCTTGTAGTTCATTGCGAATTAACGACAACTATCCATACTGGCGAAAGTATTCCCTACTTCACTGTATACACACTTTTAACACCAATAAACAACTAAACCACACTAACATGAATCAGACGTTCCCATGTTAGGATGTCAGTACACAATGGGTGAGAAGGAAGACCGAGTAAAAGCCGGAATAATGCGATGCTATAATAATACCACGGAAAAAAGCCGAAATCATTGAACACTGTTGCGAAGAGAGGTATCAGTGTCTCTGCCAGCATCGTCAACACTACTGGGTGTAGTTCGTCCGAACCTGCTACCTTATAAACGCAAAGTTCTATTCAGTCTCAGTTTCCGTCACCGTCATAAACATTTCCATATACTCTGGTGAAACCATGTAGACCACGTCAGGCACTCGAATCTATTCAGTCTTCCAGTACACATATCGGGAGTATTATTGGAATGTCTTTGCAATCTGCGCACCCTATTCCGGAATCGACTTATCTACCTATCAGTTCATGAATTACGGCCCGCAGGTGTACATGCCTAGAGAAACGTTTAGGATTCAGTGTAGCTCAACCCACCTCACGCTTCTTATGTATTACCTCTTTTCTCCAACTGTCACATGCCGTTTTCATAACCTCGGTGGTTTTCATTATTCAGCCAGACGCCATGTCTACTCCAGACGTTGGACGAAATAGTAACGAGCCTCCGCATCGCTTATTTGTCCCATAGCCTTTAGGGTCACTTCAATGGAAGAGTGCTTTTTCTACCATGCCCATCCGTAATGCGGGTAAATCAGTTTCGCCGGCACTGTCCTTCCAGAGTAAGACCTTCGATACGCTGGGTAATCTAAAGAACATCCAGTTTTTAAATGAAATTCGGAATTATAGAGGCACATCACTTAATTTCTAACTGTGATCACGCCTCTAAAGTGGTTGAATGGCAAGTAATCGTTAAATGTCTTTCTTGTACAAAGTAGGTGCTGGTTCGAAGGTGGAACCGAGTAGGCTCTTGTACATGCTGATGCACCCTTATGTAAGGGGACGTATCAAACCGTTTTCAATTGAAACAACAAGTGCCTTTCACCAATTCCACATGTCTGTTGACCTCAGATGCGTTTAATATCACAACAGCAATCCACCAACCCTTGCTAGATGCAACTCTCCAGATACTCAAGTAAACCTCAACCGATAACTACTGATACTTGATGGTTTCTGTACCCACACACAACCGGTATAGGATGTTTTTCATGGGCGGATCACAACCTACTAGATGTATACTGTGTGCCTTAAGTAAATTACAGACGTAGATTTCGTTTCATCTCTTACAAAAGCCAGACGACGTCACATTTATCACCCCTGAGTGACATCGCTCCTTGTTCTAAATTTCCCATCCTAGTTAAGCCGGGTTTCAGTAATATTCACAATATCAACTCCAACGAGTGGCTCTTTTCCTATAAGCATCACCGTTTCTAGCATTGAGTCATATCAACAGCAGCATGGATCGAGCTGTCACAAAACGGCAGATTGATAGATAAGTACCAACACATAAAGAAGAACTGAGGGAAAAACAACAGAATCTCAAAGAATAGTCGACGGCTTAATGGATACAGGATCGTAATTGATTGCGACAGGATGTCGTGCTAGATAACGCTTCCAACTAGTGGTGTGAATCGTCACGAATTCCCCAGCCTCAAAAGCGGCAATCACCATCTCTGTGCAGCGGAACAGCCAACGCTTTCGGAGCAAGGGATCACGTAATTACCCCGCCACCTCGTGCATACTCTAAATATTTAACAAAAAACACGAACCAACAAACGTGTCATGAACGTGGTCATCTCACGTTCTTTTCCAATCACTAACAGCAGCAGTAAACAATTCATGGTGCAACAGATGCTCCGTCAGCAAAATGAGTAAACGATTGCGATGAAGTTTTGTCTAACTGCTACTACCGGCCCATCCATGTACATATATCACTCTTCAGCATAGGTGTGCCATCACAAGAAGAGGGGTGAAACTTGTCTACTTGGGTATCAGTATTCCCAACTAATTCCATACCTTCTGATTCATTTGCCGACTACCCAACAGGCGTAACTAGGTATTTTCATTACCTCGGATATCGGCCACAAACCGGCACACATATGGTATGTGTGCCGATGGACTGTTGCGTTGCACAGTCAATCCATTTGATGCCGGCTAAATGGCGAAAACCATTATGGTCTATATGCATTTTCTACCTTAACAGACAAGATCACTCACACCAATAGACAAACTTGCAGTATACGCGTATCGTAGACCCTTTGCAAAACTACAAAAGATAAAGATAAATGAATGAAATACATGCTTTCATCATCCTCATGGATATACCATGAGCAATAATGCAGACTGATGAGAGGTCATTAAATCTGATGAGTGAAGTGATCAGAAGTCTCAAGTGAGTGTGAGCTTTCTGCGACTCATTCAGGGAACTGTACACGTTCGAACATCTTAACTCCAAATAGTTCATCTCTGGAGTTTCTGTAGAGTGTAACAGTCCCTCCGATGAGGCATCCGAGAGATTGTCACGTTTTTCGGAACGCGCAACTAACACTTCTCGCTTCGAATTTCAGAAGTTTTGCAGATCACGACGTCCTTCGCGAGAGGAATTTAGTTACTTTGACTTAGACCCGATGTACTGTTGACTGAGGTGACACCACTTGTTTCAAGTGGAGCAACACTGGCATCTCCTTTTGTACCAAAAAGAAAACTAGCGTAAGGCGACGGATACAGTACTACAAAAGACCACCCTTACCAAAACTCAGGAGAAAGTTCAAATATAAGCTGAGACCCTTCAAACGTTGCAGGAAGACACAAACCTCTTGACGGAGGCGTCCGCATATCTGGAATGGAGTAATGATCATGTATTGGGGCAGCAAAGGAAAGTTGCCAGCTATGGTATCCGGGAAGGACACCAAACAGAGCGCAGTCAACACTAATTTGGCAAATCTTATACGACCAGCAAACTCCCCAATCAATACGACAATCAGGCGTGCAATCTACCAGATCAGTTAACAAACGACAAATTGTTTATCCCAAAGTGATGTAACTATTGGGGGAAAGTTGAAATCAGAAGGATATTTCTCCAGATTATAATAATTCATCCAAACATCATCATCATCATAGCAGCCATGAGCCTGACCAAAAGGTACTGTAGCTCGGGCCGCCATTCATTGCAACAGTGACGTGGAATAGTTTAGAAGAAAACGTTAATAAGAAAGTTGAACACTATTAAGAGAAGACTAAGCGGAGGAAATAGAAATGGTATAGATACAGATACACCATTAACTGCGACACATCGCCATTTCGGATAACATCTTTAACCAGCGGTTTGAGTGATCACGAGTACCCCATCCAGGCAGGCGACACCTACTCACTTTGCTCAATGAAGCAGTCAGGGTCTTCATATGTCGTGACCACGTTGTTGCTTGACTACCATGTGGCTTTACCCAACTGTTGGTGGTTCCAGTATATAATGCCCGGAAACGGTAAACTCATAGCTGGCATACGGAGTACGTGACCCAACCAATACAAGCTGTGTACCGTGATTAGTTGACCAACTGATAACGCATCCCAAGTGTTCCAGAATACGCGCCGGCGAACTGTCACATTGCTCACGCGATCAGTCCACTTAATATGGGCCAATTGGCGAAGACAACGACGGTCAAACACAGTGAGCCTGTTGATATCTTCTTTGCGAACAGGCCACGTATCCGAACCATAGAGCAAAACAGAACGTACACAAGCATTATATACTCTTCCTTTCAGCGAAAACCGAACATCTTTTCGACGCCACAGATGACGCAGTTTGGCAAAGGCAACGCGTGACTTTGCTATCCTCGCTGATATCTCATCAGCAATTTTACAGGCTGACGAGATAGTGCTACCCAAATATGTGAAGTTGTCTACAGTCTCAAGCGGGTTACCTGCAATGAAGAAAGTAAGAGTTGAAATGCCCCAGTCTTGAAACAACACTTTGCACTTTGAAGATGCAAAGCGCATTCCATACAAACCAGCTCGGTCGCGCAACCTGTCCAGATTGGTCTGTATGTTTTCGGTAGAGGGGCTAAGTAAGACAATGTCGTCCGCATACTCCAGATCGGTCAACCTAACGCCAGGAAGAAGCTCAACACTAAGCTCACTGTATTCTTGAAGCGCACCCTCCAGAATGTCGTCCATGACAAAGTTGAACAGGAAGGGGGAAATCGGACACCTCTGACGAACACCACTAGAAGTGATGAAAGCCAGAGACAGTTGTCCATAAACTCACGCTCTGCATACAGTGACCATACAGTGAGCTCAACCGATTCACGTATACATCTGGTACTCTCTTGCAAAGGAGACTGCTCCAGAGAACGGTACGAGCAGATGAATCGAAAGCAGCCTTCAGGTCCAAAAAGACCAAGACCGTCGGCTGACCGTAAGAGTTCCGATGTTCCAAGACCTGTCGCAAGGTACAAATATGATCAACGCACTCCCAACCGGATCGGAATCCTGCCTGTTCTTCGCGTATCCGACTTTCTCTGGGCCTAGTGAGACGACGTAAAGTGAGGCCAGTGAGCAACTTGGACGCAATAGACACCTAGCTGATGCCTCTGCGGTCATCACATTGATTTCGGCTCACCTTTTGAAAACGGGAAGTACTGTTGATAGGCACCTCTTCAGTTTCCTAGATCGCCTGGAGAAGTTTTGTCAGTTCTGATATCAACCTCTCCCCGCCATCCTTGAAACGAGGAGGGAGGAGGTCTGGACCAGGAGCCTTATTGCGCTTCAATAACTTAAGCTCCAGGACCACTTCTGCTTCCGACGGAGGACCGTCTGGAATACAATAACTGACCATTCGGGTCCCGTCGTCCACATGAGCTGGCTGAGGCAAACTGAACTGCTCTTCAAAAAGTTCAGCCAATCTGTCAACTTGGCGCGACTGACTGGTGATAAGTGAACCATCTCTTTCACATATGGTCTCACTTACACCGACTCGACGACCAGCACAACCAAGGATCAGGGAAAAAAGCCTTCTGCTATTCCCCGATAAAAAGGCTCTTTCCATCTCTTTTGACTGTTTGACTAAATAGTGTTCATGGTCTTTGCTCAAGCTTTTAGCCAGCTTGCGCTTAAGTTCTCAACGGCCGTCATCATATTCAGAACCAGGTGGGATTGAGCGACGCTCGTTCATGAGGTTTATCGACGTGACGGAAATCCAGTTATGTCGCAACTGAACAACTCCTTCGGAACATGCCTGTTCACAGCATGCTCTCATAGCTTCGGCGAGAGTGAATACGTATTTCAAGGATACATCGACTGACGTTGCTGTTGCCGCTGAAAATCGCGAAACTTATTCGCGAGGGTACATAATGGGGTTTTGAGGTTGTACATACTGCTGCCAAACCACAAGAAAACCAACTCTAAGAACTAGGTAATGCACTGTCGTCCACATACTCAATATCAGTCGGTTTACCACCTGATAGAAGTTCCACTTTGAAATCTTAAAAACGTCTGAATGTTTCTTCAGGAATATCATACATTATCAAGTTGACAAGGAGAGAAGAGATCAAGCATCCCTGGTGAACGTCACCTAGCGTAGAGAACGTTCACACCAACTGTCCATAAATGCATACTCTGCAATCACTAGTGCACTTCACTGGAGTTCCTCTGCGATATAGACAGCCCTGGAAAGCGTATCGGGCAACCGAGTTAAAAGCACATTTTTGATCCAAAAATTTCACGACCGTTAGCTGAGAAAGAGTCCCGATGTTGCAGTGTCACAAGGTAATATAGTCGATACACCCTCAACCAGACCGAAATCCTGCCTGTTTCTCTCTTATATTGTTGTTTCTGCGTTGTGGAAGCTGCCGCATTATAAGACCCATGAGACACGTGGATATGAAAGAGACAAGGGTAATACCTGCGAGATTGTCATGTGGTTTCCTGGTACTCCTTTTGAAAACGGGATTATTATTGACAAGAACATGTCATGTGGCACCTCTTTAATGTCAAATATGGAACGAGATGGTCTAGTCAGTTCAGACAACAAACCTTCAACGTCATCTTTGAAAAGAGCCGGGGAAATAAGATCCGGACGTGGGACTTTATTACATTTCAGTATTTTGAGCTTCAAAGCGATCTCGGTTTTCGAAAGACTGCCTGGAATGTCATAACTGACTACACTTTCTCCATTATCTACATGTGAATGAGTTTGCTCACGATAGCTGAACTGTTCCTCAAGAGTTCAGGCAGTCCCTCAAGTCGTCACAACAGGCTATGAATTCGTTAGCCATCTCTTTTACATGTAGTCTCACCAACACCATATCGACGACCAGTGCAACCAAGAATGAGGAAAAACAGAATCCGGCTGTTCTCTAATGAAAATGCCTTCCATATAGATTGAACATCATCCACAATTGATCGCTGCTGTCGCATTCCCATAGACTGTCCAGTCGACCCCTTTCGAACAGCAGGAGCACTAGACTCGAGTTTCGCCCTCATCAGAGCTCGTCAGTAGTGCATATCATCGCCACTGCCGGGACT
>JTDE01006656.1:8395-32906 GCA_014338405.1 Paragonimus skrjabini miyazakii
TAGGTGACAACGTGTATCAAAATAGGCTGTTGGATCAGGTGAAGCCTGATAATGCAGTTATATAAATTGAACTTTATTTCCGTGAGCCATATTCAGGGTCGCTTGATGCAAGCAGCTTAATATAGGTTGACCATCCATCAAAAGTGATCACAGCTTTTGGATTTACATACACTTTTCAGCCAGCTCCCTCTGAAAAAGTTTCAGTTTATGTCAGTTAGCATTCGCTACTACTTATCATCGAATTTATCAATCAATAAGTCATGTACACTTGGTTTTGAGTTATATGACCAGCTTCTGCCGAAAGAGTGGTGCATACGCTCATCGGCTGTTTGTGACTCCATGCTATTTTATATAACATCTAAAGAGGCATCCCAGCGGAGATAAGATCATGCACATACTTTGCACATCTCACGGGGCTAGATAGAGATTTTTCTATTGTACTGCAATCATTTTAATCGGTTGCAGTCCGTCGACGTCTATCATAATTTTTGGCCAACGTAATCTATTTAATAGGCTCATTTGGATTGACAACATACACACATTGCGCTCGTTTTACGTTGCGGAGCTAATTGTCTAAAGCGCCTACGTGCTTTCCTGTACATCCTTGTTCCGTATGCCTGGTTGGACCTGCACAGTGATGACAACAATCGATTTTAATTTGAAACAAGTCCAGTTGTCAGAATGAAAGCACTTGAATGAAGGTAATATTGAAGGCTGATAGACGGGAGGGTTCTGTACTCACAAAGTAGTCATAAACCAACGGATTAAAAAAAGCTACAAGATACTTGCGGGCGGAAACAGACATCACGGGATTGGTAGTTATCGGAAGTGATCAAAATCTGACAAGGGAAACAGACAGCGCTCCCAAACAGGTGACCCCTCGCAAACTTGCTCAGCGAAGTGATCATGGCCTTCATAGTCAGTGGTTATTTCACCGTCTGGCCATCATATAGGTTCTACCAACAGTCAGCAACCACAGTGAATAATATGCCGTGCGGCAGACTTCACATCAGCATACGCATTTCATGACAGATAGACTGTCAAGCTACTCACATAATCAGCCCATTCGATAAGGGCTCAGTGGAGGAGACAACGGTACTCGAACACCGAAAGTTTGTGCGCATCTCCCAAACGAACAGACCAGGTCTGTGAGTCGTGGATTAAAAGTGAGTACACGCACACATTGTAAATCCTTCCAATGATCGATAATCGGAAGTCTTTGTGACGCCATTTAGGGTGGTGACTCTCAAAAGCAAAGTTTACCTTCTCATAGACATATCGTTAGTATTGACACACGCTCATATGAGGATACGACTTCCATAGGTGAGTTGATCAACAATCGCATGCTGTCTGTCCACAGTACTTAAGGTAGGGTCATGGTCAACACAACCTTGTGACAACACTACAGTCTGAAGGTTCAAGGTGCATACTGCACAGACGAATCATGCTGTCTAAACAATTCTAACCTCTCTATATGCCGTATGTAGGGCAACTAAGTCAGTTATTGCCGTCCGTCTATTCAATACTAGGTTTGCTTAATACTTGTTAGCAGTCATAGTGTGATATCTTCGGAATCTCCGAACGCTCATTACAAAATATAATAGTTACCACAGTTGATGAGAGAGATAGATGTCAGTTGCCCAATAGAACACTGTTAGGGTAGCTACCCCAAATGTACACTGTACACTCACAGAGGACAAATTGATTTAATCAGGACGATACATTTTGGTGGAACTGATTTCGAATGAAAGTAGCCTGAAAGAGTATGTAGGGCAACCATGTAAACAAGTGTCTCTAGGTTAAAAGATGCCAATACTGGGAAGAGGAATGCCGTTACTCCAATGTTTGTTGCAAGGTGAACATATGATCATTACACTCATGAACATGTCCGAATCCCATCTCTTGTTTCCGCAGTTAGTTTCCTACGCATTTGGGAAACGTTCGCGTTATGAAATTCGTGTATAACTTGAATGTGTTAGAGACAAGGTTAGTAGTTCTGTGATTATCACATGAAGTTCTGGCACTGTTTTTGAAATCAGAGATGACTGTTGGTGTGCATCGTCTGTTGAACACTGCTCCAGTCTTCCGTATTGAACAATAGAGTGTGGCCATTACATACAACAGTCATCATCATCTTTAAAAATATCTAGGGGGGGGGGAAACCTCTGGATCTTGTACCTTATTACGTTTCTGACGCCACTGTGTTCACCGATTATGTATAGTCGCAAATGTAATGATTAACCATACACTCTCCAACACCCGTAGCTGAATTGTTTGCCTCAAACCAACTAAAGTGTTCTTCAAAGTGCTCAGCCTAACCATCAAATCACCGGACCAGGTCATAAATTAGCGAGTCATCTATTTCGCACTCAGTCTCACTAACACTTTGTCGTCGGTCAGTACAGAAGCAGAAGAAAACATCACTCGATCGTTCTTCAACAAAACTGTTTTTTGCACCTCTTGAGTTCACTCGATTGAATACTCATTTTTGTTCATATCGAGAATCTTCGTGGACCTGCATTTTGGTTCACGGTGATCATTGTCGTGTTCATATTCACAGGGGGTTCGTCAACGTGTTTATAAGCTGTGTTGAATTGATCGGTAGTCTATTGTTAGGTGGGTCTGGCCTTAATACTGTGCGTAACAAGCTGTTAACAACACTGTTTCGTTTAGTGTGGAAACTGTAGCATACTGTAAACAGATACATCAAACTGGACGAAAACACTCGTTTACACATAATGGTCGAATTGGTCATTGTTCACCTAACTGGTAATTGATTGTACATTTGGTCTAGTTTCGGACGACCGTGGTAGGTTTTGCATGCAAGAGTCGAATGAATATTCCATCTCTTGAACAAGCGAGTAATCTCCAGAGTGTTCATTTAGGTCACATACTATTCACCCATGTTACAAGTAGCTTGTCATATGGATACGAGGATTGCAATTTGAAAGTCCTTCCGAGTTGACGAGTCCAAACAGAGGTGAAACAGATTATGGGAGCGGTGATTTTGGAACAGGCTTTAATTAGCATTTGAAACATTCTTTTCCCGTCAAGAATTTGAATAAAGAAGACAATAGGCTGATATTGCACGATTTATGTCCTGACAAATTTCGCTGCATCTTTACGAGTGCATACTACAGACCATTTATATATCAGTTCGTTTTCTCACTGATATATAAATGGTCTGTAGTATGCACTCGTAAAGATACAGCGAAATTTGTCAGGACATAAATCGTGCAATATCAGCCTATTGTCTTCGTTATTTAATTAGCATGTTTATAGTTACCTACGCGTAATAAGTGATAACTGGTCCACACCGTGATAAACGTGACAAATCTAAAGCTTGTGCTAATGATCACTGGTTAACAGAATCATGTATGACGGAATATTGCTATAAATGACCACACGCGCTCCAATTCTGCAAAAAGACCAACCTTCGTGATTTGGAATGTTCCTTGCACCTGTGTTCAGGCATTATTTTTTTACACATTAGTACAATTTTAACGAATGTGGTTATGCATAGTGTTTTGTAATGTGAGAGCATACGTGTCGTTTACTTGTGTTGGTAATGGTCAAGATCGTTTGCACTCTATTGCCTTGTAGAATGTCTACGGAACTTCTATCTCTAGAGTCGGTTATCTTCTCCATTACTGTCCCGTATAGAACATAGTATTGAATCGCTCCAGTATACAAGATGTTATATAAATACTTGTCTGTTGTATACGGTAAAAGACGCTGTTGAATAAGGTTACAGCAGTAGTCTAGATTGCAAGCCTATTTGACGATCTCACTTTGACAATAATAAATTTGTACTTGACATAAAATCAATTAAAACGTTAAAAAATCAGTAGTAACAAGTTAAATTAAGTGACAAAGACCGAATGTGATCGAATCGTTCATTCACGACATAAAAATATAGTTTTGTGCTTACCAGTATCCAATATCTCCGCGAGTAATCGTCGAATATTCAACGTGCATAAAATACTTTCTTTGTCTGGCAAACCGGATGATTTCGCAGGTGATTCAGTGTTAGATGGGAGAACGACGCAAGTGGAACAACGTTCCACCCCGGCTGCACGCAGATAGGCTCGACTGAGGGGTGAGCCCTACAGTAAGTGTAGGTGAGGTAATCAGATAACAAGGTGTGAATGAACATCGGAATACAACAGCGTATGGTGTGAAGTTTGGGGGTTGGCACATAATACATTCTCGGGATGCAAGTGTTACGAACCAACCCCCATCCATCAGATCACCGTTTTAACAGGGCGGACTGCATCGATTCAGACTAATGATATATACAGTAGTGACCAGCATGTCCAATCGTTTCGTCACAGGCGGTACCCATAAGGTCAACACCTGAGTCAGTGGATGAGACATCTGGCTTACTACTTCGGTCAAATGAATCTAAACAAGAACAAAACCAGCCCGGATGAAGTATCGATTTGACAGTGTGCATTGTAAAGCCATTTGTACTTTACTGTTAGTTAAATCTATCTTGGTATAACAAAGTTTAAGTGAACAACGAGCCGTACAATATGCAATTGTTTTTGTCTTTGGAATGTTTACAATGTTCTATACAACGAGCTCAAGTGTGAGTACATCGGACCACGTTTAGAGTAATCTACATGTCACTATGAGGGTTCACATTCCATGCACGTTAGACCTCACATCATTTAGCGGAAGATCGTGAGCTCCATCGTGGAAACCATGAATCACATGAAACCTGCCTTGTAGATCACACGATCAGAAACAGTGAATGCATTTGATGTAGTAGCCTGATAAAATGACCGTCCCTGGTTAAGTTCATTCGACATATTCGACTCTTCGCTACCCTGGAGGATCTCATCAACTTCTGGTCTTCTTGAAGGAGCACACCTAACGAACAAGCCTGAATGTAGTCGAAACAAACACACACGAGAGAGATGCCTTCAGAAACAAAATTCATGGCGTAGGTTCGCCTGAGTGTCAAATTGTGCTGGATTTTTTTAACCAATTGTGGTTTATGACGTCACGACCAAGGCACGGGTATAGATACTGGGTGTGTAGCCGAAGTAGATGCCACAAGAAACGTTTACATGATGGGCTGACAAACACAGTCGCCATTTATACCGTTCGCCGACCCACAAGGATTACTGGTGCATTAGACCATCCACAGTGTACCCGCGTACCACATTCTTATTGGACAACACTTTCCAACAAGTGAATGAAACACACTCATCACCAACAGTGCTAATGTGATATTAAATATTGTGTATATTTTTGTTTTGATTTGCTTTCTGATAAGCTCGCTCAATAACATCTCCATCTGAAGTTTCTAGTCCGGTTGGGTTGATTTTGCTTAATCAAAGAACTCGTTCCTTCGGTTGGGTTTTCGAGTTCTCCAGGTATAATTCACAGTATGACCATCATATTTCACTGTACCACACCTACTGACCCTATCTAACTGGGATTCATTTTTAAGCCCTGATAATTTGACCACTGACATGTGTGACAGCCATTGAATGACGAGGTCTGAATGAGAAAACAGACAATAAACATTAGCGTATGAAAACATGGTACTAGAACAGTTGTAATAAATATGAAAACAGTAACTGGGGTGATTCAGAAAAACGGACAACGTTTTCGCTATCGCCTTTTCTAGAGCTGGTGTTTTGTCTTTCGTCGTATTCATGTTCATGAATTTTGACCTATCGGCTACCATATTCGGTAACGTAATCAATCCTGTTCACTAAGATAATTTCTGTTTCGGTTTCCGGTCTGAAAAGCATTATACGCTCGTTCTTCTGTAAACACTTCAATGCTTCTCAATGCTGCTACATTAAGAGCTGTTTCACTTGCAGTATGTAGGTGAGGTGCTGATAGCACGAGTTCACCAACGTTGAATTCAGTCTTTCCTCGTTTAAAAATGATGATGATGGAGTTACGGCAGTTAACTGATCACACAAATTTTTAAATTGAACTTCTAAATCAGGCTGGCTATTCTTATGACGTGAACCGACGTTGCTGAGACCATTAGTATCCGATTCTGCAACCATGACCTCCGCGCTCAGAAGAAGTTCGTACGGACACTTAATCTCCCTGGCCCATAATCAATCAGGCCCACGACTTGGAACATTGATTGCGTAACTGATAACAAACACGCCATCCATAACATCTACTGCCCGTTTTTCTGAATCACCCCAGTTACTGTTTTCATATTTATTGTGTTGTAATTAGCCCGATGATCAATCACAGAAAACAAATCTTGTTCGCTACTTTATCGTTCTCATGATTTCATTGGCTATTTTTGAACGAATATTTGCAATCTTTGGTATGAGGTTGTGTACCAGTTCAGATAGCAAACTATTACGATAGCAGTTAGCTTATAAAAAATCTGGATACCGTTCATCAGTGATTGATTGCAAAAGTTGTCATTTCAAACTCACCGACAACACATATATTTCCGGGAAATTTCTTAGACAGTACCACTCGGCACGGACCAACTCACTATCACACAGAAACACAATTGGTTTCAATTCATTCATGGGGAGCCGGGTCGATCGGAGAGGCATCACAAACGTGGCCAAACCCAATTTGAATCCGCAATTTCGTTGTGGAAGACATACAAGAATGTGATCGGTGAAAGACCAACGCACCATATCGACCAGTGTCTGTAACGAGATTTAGAAGAGTTGCTCAGTGTCAAAAGAGGTATAAAGAAAGATGTCTTCCATCTGTTTATGATTTCTAATAAAGATGTATAATGATCCTTCGATCAGAATATCAATACAAGTCATCTGATATTCAACGGGGATCGATGACAAGCAATCTGGTGGATTATGCACAATATGTGGGGTCGAAAGAGCCATCACTGAAGGAGATTGATCTGACAGGCGAGAAGTGCTAGATGACTTAGTAGGGTTATAATAAATACTGGAGGGTGGTTATAGACTGGAAGTAGTAGGCAGTGGTAAAGGAACGTTAATTAAAGGTACGAAAAACCTATATAGATGTTCGTTGAAGGACGTTGTACACAAAGCGATTGCTATAATCATGAGTTAACTAGTAGTACCCGTCTTAATGACGGGTGCAGATAGTTAGGGACGGTAATAAACACTAGACACAGGGGCACAGTCGACAGAAGTGCACACAACAGAGAGTTAGCAACCATGCTGACACGTAAGTACTAGACCCTGAGATGAAGGTTCCGCTGCACGACTGAAGAATTGCGAGTACAAATGGAATAAAAAAACCTATTTTTTCGACGGAATTTATGATAAGAAGCACGCTTACATGGGGCAACGATAGACATTGCCTGTCCTCGTCAAACTGTTGAACCCGGAAGTTGCCTCAGCCCACTGACCTATTTGTTATAAATTTCTATTACTCACTGAGTGACCAGTTGAAAGGTCGCCCGATTTCATTTGTCTTACTTCAACGATGCGCAATTTAGATTGGATCAAAAACACTTCTTCAGTTTTCCTTAGTTAATTAATCTGTGTATGCAGATAAATTGATTTCCACTGATAAATTTGCTGAGTGCGCATGGTGCTCCCAAGCGACTGACCTCAGAATAGATCATATTGTAGATTTAGAGCTTTAGGTAGACCTGCTAGAAAGAGTGCGCTCTCCGACAAATGTAACTAGATATGGGCAGCCGGGATGCCATAGTTCAGTCTTCAAAAAACACGCACGCATACATACACCTATTGGACAAAACAGACGGCCAGAAGCAGTTGACATCAGTTAACCGAACCGAGCGTCACGTGAAAATAGAGATGTCCTTCGTCTTTGATTCGTCTTTATCGACTCTTGCTATCGATTGTCCAGGTGACCTTTGATAAGTAATACTCGGTCCTTGGTTGATCGATTTTCAAACTGGCGCGGTGTGTCCATCATCCTTCTTTTTGGCTGCTCTGCTTAGTCAGGGTATCATCTAAGGTTGGGCAAAAACCGAACGAGATAACTAGTATAAATCGCTCCGAAAAAGACTGTTTCAGTTGAAACACGACATGACTGCGCAATGGTCTGTCTGAGCATTCTTACTTTGAAATATCCACTCATCCTTGATGGACAATTCTGGTGCTAGATGTTCTTCAAGTAGGTGTTTACTGACTAAGTTAACGAGGACCTTGTCTAAAAGATCAGTTCTTGTTGCAAAGTGGAACGCTGGCTCGATCTTGATATCGGAGTGTGCTTGGCAGAATTCGGTTTCTCCTCACGGTACTAATTAACACGAAACTCTCGGTCCCGGAAAATACCGCGACTGTCCCGTGATTTTGCGCCCAAGGCAAGCCAAAAGACGCGTACGAAGGAAACCGCTTTGTTCCGCCCCAACACGTGTGCGACAATTACAAAGTATTTATAGGGGACGTAATGACCAAATATTCCCAAGACATCAAAGAGAACAGATACCGAAAAAAAGAGTTAGGGTCGCTAATACGCACAGCGGAATAAAAATAGACCGATTTGAACAGTTCCGCTGATTAGGACTGAGTCAATCGTTTTTCTTTCTTGCTCACGACGGAGGCGGCTTTGGACGGTAACAGAGTGAGTGCCCTAACAGTTCTTCTTGTCCAGTTGACAAGGTGGCAGTTTATGCCTGGGTTGAAATTCCATTACTTTGAAATATGGAAATGCCCATGTGGTCATTGAATCTCCTGGTGTAATCATGACTTATGAGTTCGCATTCTACACTTCAATTGATCGCCAGAATTTTGTTCGATCATGATCATCTACTGCTGAGTCGACCGACTGGACGATTTATCAAACGTGATCAATCTGTCTCAAAGGGGTCGAGACGAAATGATCCTAGTTGGGACGCGCATCACGGCGCTCACCGAAAGGTCAAACAAGTGCACCAGACAGGACATATGCATGGACCGAACAACAACCCTGGAACATGTCATGGGGTGACCAACACAGTCGTCTCTCAAGACTGAAGCCAAGCCAATGAAGCCAGCTGCTGTGTTGATTTCATATATAATGCCCTATTGACAATATACAAAGAACTTTTGTCGTGCCTCATCGCTGAGTCTTTTGCAATCAGTCGGGATAGCTTGGGGTCGTATTCACCAGCGTTACAACAGATTTGGCGATTTGGCAATCAATGGCGTTATGTAAGCTGTAATGGCAAGTACTTGAAAGCTAAAAACGAAAATCGTGCTCTTTTCGCTTCAAGTCCGAGCTGGTGAACTGTAAAAGTGTAAAATAACTACATCGATTTCTCCAAAAGTCGCCAACCTCAGTATGATCACATTCTGTCAGTTTAGCGGCAAGGTCATCTTTTTTTGCTATTTGATAGCATACAAAGTTTAGAATTGTCTAACATTAGATGTATATCCAGCGTCCAGGTCAGTATAAATTTCTATATGTGAATATTTCTATGTGAACCCCCATTGCTACAGATCACACAAAATCCACATACTGTACGAATATGAAACTACTTGCATACCACTGCTTAAGTTTTGAACGGTTCCGCAGAAATGTTAGAACGACACAGTGGTTGTAGTAAATTTCATTGCAAAAGAATGCGAATAAGACGGTAAGTGACAGAGGAGAATGATTGGTAACTGGGTAGAAGAAAACAAGCCTAACAGTAGCGCATTCAATGCGTAACTTCAAAAGTCGACAAGAGGTTGTCGATACCGATCGGGCGTAACTCAATTTTTCTGGAATTAGTCTGAAGACCAAACTACCAGGGTAGTTGGTTCGATTTCTTCGAGGTGTACGTTGAGCGTGTGCGTGAGAACATCAGCCGATGACGTTATCACGTTAGATTCTGACGAAGTGTCCCAAATCGGGCACTGCTGGACGCTATTGAAAAAAGCCCCGTTGAAATACCACAAATGTCACAACATTTTGTTACCGATGTAACACAAATTAATTGTATGGTCCGTCTATTTTGTTTTTCTACTGCTTGGCTTATACGTGTACGCTTAAAAGGTAGTGTGGAGCTGTTGGTTTTTCTCTCCTTTGTAATTTTGACATTTTGTTTCACGAATTCTGTGCCATTCGTTATTTACCTGATCATGACTGGGAGGTTATTCAGTTGGAGAATTGTGTTAAACGTTTTGTAACTTATAATGATTTGTGAGTGCAGCTGTTGACCACACTGTTTTCCTACTTTGGTCCCCAATCGAAATCTTGAGCCAGAAACGTAAAGCCATGTTCTTAACACTTGTAATACTGACCAAAACCAACTGCTAAGCAATGGAAACACGTAAAAGGCACCGTTTCTCTAATAGACTGGTGATATATTGCAAATCAAAGCTATATGTTCTGAATGGTATGCTCTATTGTTACATAGCTAATGAGCTGAAGTTACCATGAATGTGAAAGGCTGAACTTAGTAATTGTATCATTTCGGTCACATCTTTGTTAGGAGGCACACCCCTTGACGAATAAAGCAAGAGAAATAGCGCAACATGTATAGGTTTTGTCTCGGCAGTAACATCATCTATAAGATTGTACAAACTTACAGGTGGACTTGGACGTAGGCAGTGTGAAGTGAAGCGGGAATCTATCAGTGCACATTACTGAAGCAGATTCCGTGTTGGGTGCAAAGATCAAATTAGCCAATCAGTTTATAGCTGTGTGATCAAACGCTTGTACGTTTTAACACTGTCTGGTGCAGTGGTCAACACGGTTGCTTGATGAAGACATGGCCAGGGTGTTTATTCCGACCGCGACTAGGAAAAACACTATTGAAAAGTTCTAACAAGAACGGAATTCTAACAAGGAGAATCGAGTCTAGTGCTTCTTTTCAAAAAAGGCTGATTGGAAAGCCTATATGAATGCAAAGTCTGCGATCATATGTTATTGATGTTCACCGAGGAACTACCTAAGCTGGTTTATGCACGTTTGCATGCTGAAGCCCATTCACGTGATTCGTTCTAACGCCACAACTACCATATATGATTATTCTGTCTAAGTCTTGACTGTCTTGTATGGTAACCGGCTGCTCTGTACACTGGAATTCCCTGTGATCTAGTTTCTGACTCGTTTCCAATGAACACTGGTGCTTACGTTTTTTCTCCCTGAGTTGGGAGTCAGGTCGTACGGTTGTGCACGTCATAGGAGAGAAGATCCAAAACTTTCAATAGTTGAAGATGATTGCAGTGAACAAACAAGCAAACATTTCCTCCCTAAACTAAACAAGTTGGTGGATAAGGTTGAAATTTTTCTCTAACGAAAAACAACATAACGGTGACGTTTGAATAAATAGCTGTATAAAAGTTGCAGTTAGCTTGCTTTTAGAATTTATGGATTCCAGTTTTTCGAGTTTGCGCTACATTTTCGTCTCCAAGCTCGCATGTGAAATTGTCTTATACGGAGAAGGACTTTCAAAAACTGAACTGTAGAATGCTCTGGTTTGGATAGTGTCCTCTTGATTCAGGATAATAATTTATTTCACTGATGTGTGACCTTGAGTGCTCATCATGTATGGTTGAGTTGTCACGCATTCAAACAACAATTCAGTTGTCATATTAAAGCGGGAGGATAGAGGACTGATACTGTCTGGGAAACTAGAGATTCTTGCTCCTATTCAGCCACAAATAACGGTATGTGCAGAATCAATCGTTTCTGAGCGATAATGAGTGAAGGTGCGTACATACTGTGTTCTAACAGAAGCTATCGCAATAGACTACTCAAAGAATCACTTTGAGATGATTTACTAACTTCTGCCTATCAACTTCTAGGAAAAAGAACGAAGTGTTTGAATTTAAACAAAAATGCGGGCGAATCAAACCAAAAGTCAGCAAAGATTAAGTGGAGCAAAAGAAAAAAATTCACTTCGGTGTTTAAGGGCCGCTTGCATTGCCGATTACTTGACAGCACTGTTTGCCTCAAACAATCGGTCAGACTCAAAATGATCTATAACACACCATGCAACAGGAGGGGTGAACTAAAAGCTGGAAAACCGAATACTCTGTGACAAATCCCATGTTCCGTTTTAAAGATGGACAGCTTGTTAGACAATTCAAAACTATGGACTAGTTCATTCCAGACGAGTTCACTGACATAATTATCAAGAAATCCAAAGTGGATAATTTCGCGTTATTCAACGTAAGAAAATTGTCGGTCACCCAGATAATGCATCATGATATGTTTGTCGACTGGTTAATCTTCTTGATTGATTATCACCATTGTAGTACATGTTTTATATATACATATATATATATATGTCATAACCGCCAAAATTCTGCAGCATGAAACGCAGAATCTTAAGACCATCACCAAATATCCTATGTTACAATGTTTGGAACGTGTTCTCAGTCCTGAGACGGCATGCTTTGGAAGTGAAGTAGGTTCAACAAAATTGATCAGAGGGAGGTCAATAACAAAACATATTGGCCAATTCCGTATTTTAGTACTATTCAGAAATTACTATGATTGAGTACGAACTAAGCTGTGTCTTTGTATGATACAGATTCGTAAATTTGGGAAATGCACAGCTTTTCAACGACATGTACAAGTCTGTTTTGAACAAGCGACCCAGCAAACCATCGACATGAGTGACACTGAAAAAAAGCGATTCTTGCATAATTCACGTTACTCGTTGTTTCAGAACAAACGGACTTTGTTATAAGCTAGCTGCACACCACCCGCCATAAAAATGGCAATGCTAACCGGCAATTATCATCGATACTATTCGCCTCTACTAGCAGACAACTGTTTCTGTGATAAAGTTGTGTCTACAAAGAGGTAGGTTCATGCATTCACTGTGCAGTGTTGGAGGAGGTCTTCAGGATTAGCAGTATGCCGGTTTAGTGTGAAGCAAAAAGACACTCAACACTCGTCACAGGGTCGACCAGATGCGGCCATGGTTACGATGGGCTGGCCACAGGTTCACATCTTGTTTTTCGATTGACTAAATTGGGAGGCTACTGGAGAAATCAACATACTGAATCGTTGAAGTGTAAAAGCATTCACCAGCCGCAGCAGGGCGATGTCTTGTAATTGTGTCTAGACGAGCCAATTTGTCCTGTGATGAAGTATGATACTCACAATGGACCAAATTACTTTGCCGGTATGCTCGTGAATCTTACAAAGTCACTTTAATGAAGATTCTACCAAAGCAATTTACTGGGATGTTACGTCTACAGTAACAAGTAATATGTAATACAGTCCATAGATGGCGCTAAAATTAATTGACCAATTGCTTGGACTATCTACTTGAAATGAACAATAACCTTGACACCTCAGCTTCACGCCGTGCGCTGGCAGCTGACTAATAGCATGAAGTGTCGTCCAGCTCATCACGTTGGCTGGCTACCGGCGGTTGTTCCTGGGGCAGCCTACTTCACATAGAGGACTATCTTTCAACCTAGATGAAAACTGTTATGTTGAGAAGCACAGATGGGTGATTTAGCATTGTACCGTCTCCAAAAGACAAAGAAGGCAGAGTCAGTAGCACGTGTCCGTAATGTTCAAATGAAGGGAGTAATTTCAATAGACATTATGTTGAACAAATTTCGTTAAAACTAACAACCGTGTTAACTTCATGGGAGAATCTAATGGCAAACGAAATGTATAAATAATAAAATTTGAATCTACTAACGTATAAAAAAGCCTCAACTAAAGTTATTTTCAGATGGCTTTTTACTGCATCCCTCTTAAAGTTATTGACATACAGCACTTTGTAACAAACAATTTGGTTCATGCAGGGGAAACAAAAGCCACTCACCAGGCAAATACTGGAAAACTGGCGATCTTCCACCCAGTAGAACAGTCCAGTACTGTCTCGCATTACATCCACCGCCGTAAATTGCCGATCGTACTGAGCATGGTGCAGATGTTCATACGGAGCTTTGACATGCATTGTTTGGTCATCATGTACTCCGATTGACACAGCTGGTCTGAATCAGTCTAATTAATCGTAACACTGTTGATCGAACTCACTTAGCCTTTCTACCCAATAGTAAAGGACGTGCAAAATTTGATAGCTGACTGATAAATTGTGCGGTCAGCCGACAGTGTGGAGCGCTGTTCTGCGAAGCCAACTGGTCTTTCTCTCTTTTCGAGTCCGCTAAACCTAAAGTGAAATCAGCTGTGATCAGATATTTGTGTGTATTGAAAAAAATAACATCTAAAATGGTCAATAATGGATGTTATATAGCCATACCTTAGCTTTCTTTGTTATTGAGTCAAACAACACAAACAAAACAACTGACTCGCAGTTTTGACTAGGCCAATTTCAATGGCTTGAATAACCATCCGCGGGTGTTTTCTGTAAGGGCAAACTCGATTGCTTTCGCCCTGCAATTGGTTAAGGGTACAATCTATGAAGCAAGATTATCGTACATACATGGTAAGTCTAGTTAAAGCTCTGCATACTCCAATTCTACGTGATATTTCCCGTCTTCGTACAAAACATTTCGTGATATCAGAAATTCAGTAATCCCGAATACATTGAGGTATTGATCATAGTATACAGCTGGTGTGTAGGCCGGAGGTTCACCGCAATCGCGTTGAAACACAAACCAGAATGCTCTAACTGGCGCGAAATAACAAACTTTCTTTTTGAGTGCATGTGTCATCGAAGTCAAAACCCAAGCCCTGCATCGAGCAAACGGCGAAGTCATCTTTGGACCATACAAAGTTTGAACAAAGCAGTAATAAAACGGACGCATTGCCTCTTCAGTACCAAACAACAATAACCAGGAACATATATATGTCACTATTGGGGTGAAGAAAATGAAATAGCAAATTAGGTGGAGAAAAACAACGCAAAACTATCAGGTCCATGAGAGTCTAAGGCTTTCATATAACTGTTTGTGTACACACAATGCTGGCTTGAGACGACTAATCGTGACCACCTCAGCGAAACGCAGGAAACGCGGATTAGCGTGGCGCATTATAATCTTGGATGTTGATTCGGGTGGTTAACATGTGTCTGGCGATAGACGAGGCCGGAAGTTTGCGTGATCCCGGGACAAAGGAAGTACACTGCGCTGTCACATCCTGAACCCATTTCGGCAGAGGTTCGTTTATCCTAGAGTTCAAGCACCTATCGGTTCTGCCGATGTAACTTTCGCCGCAGTTACACACAAATTGATAAATACAGTGTGAGTTGGCGCCAATAGGTAGCATACGAGTTCGTTCAACGACTACGAGTTCTTACTGCTTTGTTAAAATTTCTGAGGGGAACCATACAAAGTTGTTGGATTATTTTAGAACCAGTAGTCCGTTGTCCACAATGCAACGACGTCTTCCACATCCAATCTACCGCTACGAGTTTTTAGGCTGCCCATTAACGATTAGCAATGTGGGTCATTTGCTGCAAGAGTCCACCCCCCGTTTAAATCGATGAATCCAGGCTGGGTTTACCCAAGAGTGTTGAAGGAAGCATTGGGTGAAATTGTAAAACCATTCCGTGTTTTCGTTATCACGACTCTGTCTGCGGGCGTCACTTCAACAGGGTGGAAGAAAGCTGCTGCAATTCTCGTACATAGATTAGATAATTATCAGCTACCAACCGACTGGCTTAACGAGTATCCTGTGCAAAATACTAAAGCGGGTGAACTAAAGCAACTTTTTAAAAAGAATCCCTTAACGATAGCCCAGCCCGGATGCTTACCAAATCCATTTGGTGTGACTAACATGCTTCTCGTCGTGAACAATATGATGTAGGCCAGGTACTGCGGGCTTATTTCAGACGCCATCTTTATTGATAATGACGTTTGATCAGATGTCACATGATCTACTCTTACATAAATTAGAAGAGTACGGAACTCCGGGTGATACTTATCACTGGTATAGGTGCGATTATGAATAGTAGAATTTTCTGTGCTAAGACTGACTGTCATATATCTTCTGGGTCCAAGTCAACAAGAGTGTGAAAGCCTGATTCTCAGGCGTTTGTCATTTTTGATTTATATCAATAACCATTAAGAACTGTCTCCCAGTAATTTCTGACTGTTCACGAAGTGAATTCAGGATTTGGAGCTCCCATGGCTCTAACATTCTTCAGGGTGGCATTCATGCAGTTGCACAATGGACACAAAAATGGTATCTTTTGTCAAGTGTGCACGCGTATCTTTTTGAGTAAATTTTGAAAACCAGTGCACAGCACATACTACTCAAAACTGTAGTTGATGTTAAGGTAGATATCAAGAGAAACTTGTGAGCCTGATTATCATCAGAACTATCTTAGTTTCTCTGATGAGTAGAAGGGGATTTTGATTTTCATATGGATTGAACAACACCCCCAATTGATCGCAGCTGTCACATTCCCATAGACTTTCCAGTCGACCCCTTTCGAAAAGAAGCACTAGATTCAAGTTTCTCTCTCATTAGGGCTCGTCAGTACTGCATATCCTCGCCACTGCCACAGTAAATCAAATACCACTCAACAAGTCAATGATTTCTGTGATTTCAACTTGCAGAAAAGTCCTAATCGCGGGGTAACCGATTAGAGTTAACAGGACAGTTACTGTGTCTCCATTTCGAGACGATCGGGCAACCTGATCATGACTCACAAGCAAAAGTGGTTGAGCGTTCACACATGATAATTCGATCGTGCCTAATGTGAAGTCAATGGCGCAGTGGTAAACATGGTTGCCTCATGAACAGCATGTCCGTGGTTCGAATCCCGGCAGTGGCGAGGTTATCTTAGTTTCATTATCATAAAGGAGTAGTTGAAAAGAACCACACAATACTGATCATGACAAAATGATCATCTCCATGTGTAGATCGGGAAGTCTTTTAGCCCGTCGTAGGGTCCATTCAGGGGCACTGTTTGTATATGCTAAATCATTGCCATGAGGAAGATCTTGAAAGTGATGAAGTATGTTAAACTATCTGTAACAAAAAACTATGTAAGCTTCCGGAATATCATACATGAGTAGCGTTCTGAACTTTTTGATCATTCCTCACTCGAGTACCGAAGAACGATTTTTAGGAAACCTTTTTTTATTTAATTCTTTTTCTGTTACGTTTGCTTAGCGAAATTGTTCACTCTAACGGATCACGACTGACAATAGTATAAATTAACGTGTTAACTTCCAGTTAAACAAAAGTTCTTCCTTTGTTGGGCATTGGCTCACCGGAATAAGTTGCCACTAGTTGTTAAAGCTTTCTCTTTAATAAAATGTAAGTCTTCGCTAGACCTAGACCTGTTCAGCCGTGATGATCGCTAATTTAAACAACCCTCGTTCATTTACACTCATAAACGTCTTCTTCTCATTGTGGACAGGTAAGTCTGAATATCAGTGCTTTACCAGTCTTTCTATGATCGTAGAAAAAACTGATTTCCGTTTGACATCAACAGAAAACTGAACCGATCCGGATAATACGAGTTTTTAGTTTCGCACTAGCATAGTAATCACCGAATTTTTGAAAACCCGCTTCAATTGGTCTTACGCAACATGAGCCACCTCACGGTTTTAGTTTGCCATAGTTTGAGCCGCCGCGTTCGTCCTCGTTGGAACAAATTAAGTATTGATATGCCAACTAAAATTAGAGTCAGTATATTCCTCGTCGTAAATCGTAGGCCTGATTCACACGACGATTACTGATCACTGATGTTATCCGCCAAAACCACAATGCACTCTGAGTAGGCATGTTCCGTTGTGGTGATTTGTAACGTGTTCACACTCAGTTAATGAAAAATGAACACATTCCACTTTGGACTGTCAGTTTGTATTGGTTATGGCCGTGTGACCACGAAGTGGTGCCCACGCTCCAATCAACGATCCACGGCTGACGTCTTCCGTGTCTAGACCCCTAGCCTGGGCGGGACTGAAACTGGTAACCATCCCTCTTTACGAACCAAAATTCTCAGTTTCTTGGCTACTAGTTCGATGGACATCGTTTATGACGGAGGCCTAATATAGTTGTGGTTTTTAGTCTTTGCTTTGTGTTCCAAGCGTATTTTCAAATGTACCTAACACAACCATTTTCAGTCTTGGTTACGCATGACAACTTAAGGACTCGAACACTTCGTGTCAGAATCATTTGGCCCCTATTTCTGACTTTTTTTTACTTCTATTCTCTTTCAAGCATTCTAATATGCATTCCATGATAGTTAAAAAATGTGAAATGTGAACCGACTGCCTTCTGCACGAACCGCACAGCAGGATTATTAAAACTGGGTAATCGACTGAAATCAACAGAACAGTTATTAAATGTCGCCATCCTAGATGAACATTGCTCACTAACAAGTGTCACTGAACAGTTGAAAATTACATATTCGTAATACTGCATGTATTTGTTAACAAAAAAGAAAATGGTAAATTTGTTGCAAGCACTATGACCTGAGTTAATGTTTCTCTAGTGGTACGAATATGAACTACTCAAGAACTCTAACGGTTATGAAAGTCGGGTTCTCTTCAAAGCAAACCAGATGCATAGTGTATGGAAAGTTCGGATGCCACGATAAAATGTGAGCGACGTTCACCACATTGCGATTGGGGCCACAAAGTCATATCAATTATCCACCAAACCGCATATTCAAGTGATTTCGTTTACGACGCCTTAGCTACCCGACTCAAATGAGACAAAAGCTGAGGAGACTAGTACTGTCAAGGGTTGGACACGTAAGCGATTCATTCGCCAGTATAGTCCCTGCATGATTTTTCCGATGGCACAACCATCCACTGTTCCTTCATCGATCCTTACTGGTGTTCGTCATCTTATCAGCTCTGAGTTTCTGTCAACACCTATGTAAACAGCAGTTATCAAATGTAGCTGCCTTTAGCTCTTCAACACTTGATCATGTGTGTTTCTCCATCTTTGCTTTTCTAAATCCTTTGACACACTTGTGCCCCGTATTTTACAGAAGCAACTCTCCTCAGGGGACGGCTTCAACACACGTTTTATGTAGTGTTTGAGACAAATCTGTCGAACTCGTTGCCAATAAATTCATACCTTCTCCTCTTACAACGCGTTTGAACCGTATAATTGTTGCCTGTTCTTTCGATTGGTATTGATATGACCATAGAAGATGTTCTTTTCAGGTGACCAGTTGTATGCTTCTCCTCCTTCCTCTAATAGCTCAACGCAACACTTTAAACTCAGTCATCCACACTACGGTGAGTATCAATAACCTTCTTTTTCCCAGAGAACTATAAATTTCTGGAGTTCCGTTCAGTTTTCTTGCATTCCTATATACTTTATATTTTTAATCAATGAGCTACCAGACAACGTTTTCTCGCCCACTGCATTTACACACATTATTCTCATTATACAGAGAATACTTGAACAACGGATTCTCGTGTGACAGAACAGATACTTACCTGTATGAGGAATAGAAATTCTGTGTTTGCAAGAATGAATCTGGTCGGGGATATGAAATGCCTGAAAGCTACTGCATGTGATGCAGTAGGCACGAAGACTTCAGATCCAGCCGGGCAAAAGGAAGCACAGACAGCGTTGACGAGGACGACGGTGGATGAAGATGAAGGGAGGGTTGTTTATAAAAAGGGTGTGTGGATTGATGACGTATGAAAGGTGAACGCACGAAAACCACAATTCATTTGGAACACTAGAAATATTCAATAATGATACTTGATTCCTTGGAATGTTGTTTTCTTTCCCACCATTCACTTACCGAACTGAACCATATTCACAGGAGAATGTGGCTGAGCGTTCACGTATGAAAATTTGGTCATAACCATCGTAAGATACTAACTCAATAGCCAATGTAATTGTTTCATTGGAACATAGTTAAAGATGTGGGATGGATATACACCGCTGGCCTCCTCTCAGAGAGAAAATCGAGTCTAGTGCTCCTTTACGAGATGGGTCAATTGAACAATCTGTGAAAATGTAAAACCTACGATTACTTGTGATGTGTTAGTTAAATTAAACTTCAGTTACTGATGAGTAGCAACGGATTTGCTCTTACATAAAATTGGATGGGAATAATCAAAATTTGCCGACCGAAACGGACCTGACATGAAAATGGCATGAATGCAACTTTACAAATGCATACCTACTTTTGTCTATCGACTACCCAGCTAATCATAGGAAAACACTGGTGTTCTTTTGACTACTAGATTTTTACTGAAGTCTCATCGTGTCACTCAACTTCATACTAACATGTACAGTGCCATTCACTGATCAACAAGAAAATAGGCAACGCTTATGAAGTTGTTTTAGAAACGTAATGTTTTCATCTTTGTGTACTAACATCAAGTTGGTTCATCCCTGCTAACACTTGATACATTGTATCTTCTTTGCGCGTTGCTGATACGTCTCGCAATATGTCATTATTTTACCTATTATCATGCTAGTGGAAGTGTCCATTTTAGTTACGAAAGTATTTTCATTTCTGTATCCTGTGGGGATAACCCAGGAAAGTAACCCAAAAGGTGTTTTTAGGGATTAGAATCAGACGATTGGACAGAGCAAGCTAAACAGCCAATCCTGTGGGACGACTTCAAACATCGTTCACGGTTACCTCAATGAGCCGAGACGTTGCTTACTTGAAACATCTAAACCAACAGTACTGAAGAAAAATTAGCCACCACTCTAGACAATATTGATTCCATTTATCCAAAGTTCGTTGGGTGGCTATATACACAACAATATGAAGCATTTCTATCCCTTTGTTTGTAAGTAAAATCATAATTTCGTCATTTTCCTTTCACGTCAATTAATGTGACAAAAATAATCTTTTTTCCATAACTAATGAACATGCAACTGAGCTGTTGACTGTACTCACATTTTTCAAGGTGCATAACGCAGATAATGGCCTTGCTTGACTTGCTGATCACCTGTGATAAAATTGACTGATTCAAGATCCTATCTTGAGATCAAACCACCCGAAGGTTATGCTTTACCTTTATGTAGGTTAGAATTCCCAATTGCATGGTTTTATTTCGAGATAGGACTTCAAGATTAAAGAACGCGATAGCTTCATCGTACTTCGTATGACTAATGAGTTTATATGTCAGTGTGAAGATTTTAGCATAACGTTCCGTATAAAATGACGGCAGTTGTCGCACTCCTTACTCAAGAAGAATGAGACAGGAGAGGAAACAGTCGTATGTGACAATGCTGTCTTTTCTTACCTATGTACTGATTTGAAAAGCCGATCGGAGTGATAGTTTGATTGATGTGTTTTTGATGAGACATATGTTGCAGCTTCCATTCCTCTTTTGGTCTTTCATACATGTAAGCGACAAATAGTCAGACGACTTCAGTCAAGTTGGCACCATTTCGTAACATGTGAAAATGTGTTCATCTGTTGAAGATTGTCTATTTTAAAGTACTTGGTACAACTTCGCGCAAATTTTCTAGTCCTTATGCGCGTATTGATAAATGGATTGAGAATAACACAACGTTACGAGCAAGTTGTAATACTCTACGTTACAACCACCTCGGGTGGCCTTCCACAGGAGTGTTGTAATCGATTACAACACTCCTGTGGAAGGCCACCCGAGGTGGTTGTAACGTAGAGTATTACAACTTGCTCGTAACGTTGTGTTATTCTCAATCCATTTATCAATACGCGCATAAGGACTAGAAAATTTGCGCGAAGTTGTACCAAGTACTTTAAAATAGACAATCTTCAACAGATGAACACATTTTCACATGTTACGAAATGGTGCCAACTTGACTGAAGTCGTCTGACTATTTGTCGCTTACATGTATGAAAGACCAAAAGAGGAATGGAAGCTGCAACATATGTCTCATCAAAAACACATCAATCAAACTATCACTCCGATCGGCTTTTCAAATCAGTACATAGGTAAGAAAAGACAGCATTGTCACATACGACTGTTTCCTCTCCTGTCTCATTCTTCTTGAGTAAGGAGTGCGACAACTGCCGTCATTTTATACGGAACGTTATGCTAAAATCTTCACACTGACATATAAACTCATTAGTCATACGAAGTACGATGAAGCTATCGCGTTCTTTAATCTTGAAGTCCTATCTCGAAATAAAACCATGCAATTGGGAATTCTAACCTACATAAAGGTAAAGCATAACCTTCGGGTGGTTTGATCTCAAGATAGGATCTTGAATCAGTCAATTTTATCACAGGTGATCAGCAAGTCAAGCAAGGCCATTATCTGCGTTATGCACCTTGAAAAATGTGAGTACAGTCAACAGCTCAGTTGCATGTTCATTAGTTATGGAAAAAAGATTATTTTTGTCACATTAATTGACGTGAAAGGAAAATGACGAAATTATGATTTTACTTACAAACAAAGGGATAGAAATGCTTCATATTGTTGTGTATATAGCCACCCAACGAACTTTGGATAAATGGAATCAATATTGTCTAGAGTGGTGGCTAATTTTTCTTCAGTACTGTTGGTTTAGATGTTTCAAGTAAGCAACGTCTCGGCTCATTGAGGTAACCGTGAACGATGTTTGAAGTCGTCCCACAGGATTGGCTGTTTAGCTTGCTCTGTCCAATCGTCTGATTCTAATCCCTAAAAACACCTTTTGGGTTACTTTCCTGGGTTATCCCCACAGGATACAGAAATGAAAATACTTTCGTAACTAAAATGGACACTTCCACTAGCATGATAATAGGTAAAATAATGACATATTGCGAGACGTATCAGCAACGCGCAAAGAAGATACAATGTATCAAGTGTTAGCAGGGATGAACCAACTTGATGTTAGTACACAAAGATGAAAACATTACGTTTCTAAAACAACTTCATAAGCGTTGCCTATTTTCTTGTTGATCAGTGAATGGCACTGTACATGTTAGTATGAAGTTGAGTGACACGATGAGACTTCAGTAAAAATCTAGTAGTCAAAAGAACACCAGTGTTTTCCTATGATTAGCTGGGTAGTCGATAGACAAAAGTAGGTATGCATTTGTAAAGTTGCATTCATGCCATTTTCATGTCAGGTCCGTTTCGGTCGGCAAATTTTGATTATTCCCATCCAATTTTATGTAAGAGCAAATCCGTTGCTACTCATCAGTAACTGAAGTTTAATTTAACTAACACATCACAAGTAATCGTAGGTTTTACATTTTCACAGATTGTTCAATTGACCCATCTCGTAAAGGAGCACTAGACTCGATTTTCTCTCTGAGAGGAGGCCAGCGGTGTATATCCATCCCACATCTTTAACTATGTTCCAATGAAACAATTACATTGGCTATTGAGTTAGTATCTTACGATGGTTATGACCAAATTTTCATACGTGAACGCTCAGCCACATTCTCCTGTGAATATGGTTCAGTTCGGTAAGTGAATGGTGGGAAAGAAAACAACATTCCAAGGAATCAAGTATCATTATTGAATATTTCTAGTGTTCCAAATGAATTGTGGTTTTCGTGCGTTCACCTTTCATACGTCATCAATCCACACACCCTTTTTATAAACAACCCTCCCTTCATCTTCATCCACCGTCGTCCTCGTCAACGCTGTCTGTGCTTCCTTTTGCCCGGCTGGATCTGAAGTCTTCGTGCCTACTGCATCACATGCAGTAGCTTTCAGGCATTTCATATCCCCGACCAGATTCATTCTTGCAAACACAGAATTTCTATTCCTCATACAGGTAAGTATCTGTTCTGTCACACGAGAATCCGTTGTTCAAGTATTCTCTGTATAATGAGAATAATGTGTGTAAATGCAGTGGGCGAGAAAACGTTGTCTGGTAGCTCATTGATTAAAAATATAAAGTATATAGGAATGCAAGAAAACTGAACGGAACTCCAGAAATTTATAGTTCTCTGGGAAAAAGAAGGTTATTGATACTCACCGTAGTGTGGATGACTGAGTTTAAAGTGTTGCGTTGAGCTATTAGAGGAAGGAGGAGAAGCATACAACTGGTCACCTGAAAAGAACATCTTCTATGGTCATATCAATACCAATCGAAAGAACAGGCAACAATTATACGGTTCAAACGCGTTGTAAGAGGAGAAGGTATGAATTTATTGGCAACGAGTTCGACAGATTTGTCTCAAACACTACATAAAACGTGTGTTGAAGCCGTCCCCTGAGGAGAGTTGCTTCTGTAAAATACGGGGCACAAGTGTGTCAAAGGATTTAGAAAAGCAAAGATGGAGAAACACACATGATCAAGTGTTGAAGAGCTAAAGGCAGCTACATTTGATAACTGCTGTTTACATAGGTGTTGACAGAAACTCAGAGCTGATAAGATGACGAACACCAGTAAGGATCGATGAAGGAACAGTGGATGGTTGTGCCATCGGAAAAATCATGCAGGGACTATACTGGCGAATGAATCGCTTACGTGTCCAACCCTTGACAGTACTAGTCTCCTCAGCTTTTGTCTCATTTGAGTCGGGTAGCTAAGGCGTCGTAAACGAAATCACTTGAATATGCGGTTTGGTGGATAATTGATATGACTTTGTGGCCCCAATCGCAATGTGGTGAACGTCGCTCACATTTTATCGTGGCATCCGAACTTTCCATACACTATGCATCTGGTTTGCTTTGAAGAGAACCCGACTTTCATAACCGTTAGAGTTCTTGAGTAGTTCATATTCGTACCACTAGAGAAACATTAACTCAGGTCATAGTGCTTGCAACAAATTTACCATTTTCTTTTTTGTTAACAAATACATGCAGTATTACGAATATGTAA
>JTDE01006657.1:11445-28427 GCA_014338405.1 Paragonimus skrjabini miyazakii
GACTATGGAAGAAGAATGTCGTATTTTGACATTTAAAATACACAAGGCTCTGACTGAATGAGAGTAAGGGAAACGGTTACGGTAGCCGGTGTAAGAAGGAAAATGGTCAATACTGTTTGTTCTTGAGGAAATTTGAGGAATGATAGGGCCACCCTTCAACACTGATCAAGCAAAGCACAGCAATCTCAAAATACTGCAGCAGACCTTAACAAAATCAACGCTTATAACTGTGGTGTATACAGGTGCTTTGACCGAAAAAGACGCCTGGCATGCTAATTCGTCTATTGCACGAACTTCCATGCAGGCCATGCTAAATATGGGACCACAAACGCGTACACCCATTTGCACGGCTGACGTGCACTCATATAGATTGGGAGACAGTACGTTTTCATTCGCCCTGGTGGCACTTTCCCCATAGTGTGTACACAATATTCCGACAGTCTCTTCCGGTCCGTTGATTTCCTGTTGTTCCGGGCTTGCTCTTTTGTTCCTGAATGTCGCTTGTGGGTAGTATACTGCTCACAACGAAATTGCCTGTTATAGAACACATGCACGTTTGCCGTAATACAAATTTTTAATATATTTTACACATTTTTGTTTCATGGTATCAGTATTCGCATGTAGTTTTGTATATATAGAGGCGTATGCTCTTGGGTATACATAAAATATTTCGGTGAGGGAAATATGTAAACGTGCTTATATATATATACGCACACATATTTTTGATATATGTTTATGTAATATTGTGGTGAGGTCACCTTTGACTTCTCCAAAATAGTAAACACCCCACAACGTGAGTGTTGCTTTACAAATCACAATGTATCAGTTCACATTGCCTTGTGAATGTGAACTTACTGCAAACCACTAACATCAAAGTTGGCCTGTTGGCGTCAATATCACAGTTTTACTTGTGGATGTGTGATGAATCTACGTCATCTCCACCAGTGTATGCTGCATTCGCTAGAATAACATCGGTTTAGCTACTGCCGTCTAGAACGCCGCTCAACTATTCTGAAGCTCGTACGAATCCTAAAAGTCGACTGGAGTTTCAGTTGACAGTTTATCTCCTTGGCGGCTGTTAGGTGGTTGTGCTAATGGTTCTCTCACTTCGAACGCCCAAGCGTCTTTACATGTTGCGTTGAAGTTTTCTTGCGTACCGTGAGTTAATCAATAAATTTTAATTGCAGACTCACCATATTCTCATTACGACTTCTGATTCACGTTAGCATAAGCCTGGAGAAACCTTGGGCGTACCGACCGAGTAGTAAGGTCCTAACTTCACGATAATATGTGTACATATATATGTATGTATGTATGTGCATATGTACATATATACATGTATATATGTAAGCATGTTTGCATGTGTGGAGTACATATAAATGTGTTATAAACGTGGAAACATGCATATATATATGATATATATACATGTACATATATGTTACAGATATATTTTATATAAACGAAAGCTTTTATATTCGTATGCAACATGCTTATGCGATAAAAATTGTTATGTATGTATATATGTGCACATACCTATACACATTTTCATTGTATATATTTTATGTATACACGGGTGTACACGCCTGTATATGCATGTACGTATGTAATATATACTACCGAGCTATGTGTTACTGTATGCCTTGAAGGATACGTATGTATATACGCATGCATACATACATATATATGTATATGTGTATAGCTGAATCAATATGTGTATGTATACATATTTATCTATTACCGCACAGGGTAAAACAAAAACGTAATATTCATGTATGCATATATATGTACATTCATACGTATATATATTCATATGTACACAAAAGACACAATGGACCTCATCGTCCATCCCTAATGAACCACCGTACGCAGGTTAGCAGTAAGTGAGCAGGGTTTATGTTGTAAATAATCCGGAAGAGGTGGTAAGGTAATTACTGTTTGTCCTTGAAAAGGCAGTGAGATTGTTTCCCTGTTCCTGAAGAACGTGGGACTACGAATTCCACGTGGACTGCTCAGTCGTTTTGCAGTCCGTGCAAACGGAGTTGACGTCGGATTGCCGGTAGCTGAAACCCAAACGATGGCACCGACCGTGACACTAACAGCACCGGACTGAATTTGCCTTGTCCTCGTCCAGGCCCACGGGATCCTACTCCAGGCAGCAAATTTGTCAAAGGCCTATTGATAAATGCGGTTCCTTTGGAACGTGTTCAAACCTAATAGATGACGACAGTGCCGGGGAACACCGTTTATTAAGCGAAAGCGGCAAAATACTCGAGCATGTTTGGGGTAAACCACGCAGGTTGCTAGCCGTTACGCAGCCGAACGATCAACCACGGAGAATTGAACAGCTGACTTGCAGGGCAGCACTGTCGACATACATTCTAAAACCTATTGTTAACTGGGCCTCACTTCATCAGGTTGCAATGCGTAAACAGCATTACAACTACACTAGTTACATCAGCCGACATGACATGCCACAATATAAAGCCACAATAATTTGACTGGTGATTGGCATCCGGTGAAGTGACGTTGGCAAAATCAGGAATAATTCGGAAGGACCATTTGGAGACGAGGAGCGCAAACCTCAAAAGCTTTTCCCTTAACAGCCAACAATGATTTCCTTCTATTTTCAACAACTCACGCAGCTTACAAGTTCGTTACGAGAGTCTGCCTTTTACTGCTTAATTAGTAGAGTGTTCAAATCACCCGAAGACATCTTAATCCCGAACCTATCTTCAAATAGGACTTCATTTCACACGTACTTCTGAAACTTTCCATTATCAAGACATGTTGCTAATCCACAACAGTTAGTCGTCTACTCCAGGGGTATACTTGGTTGCACAACTTAGAAACCGTGTGTATGCTCTAGGCTGGCCTTCTCAATAAGCTATGTAACACAACGATAGTGAACTACCCACGATGCCTTGCAAATGAAATCAGCGAATCTAAAATGTGATATCACATAAATTATACGAATATAATACCGCTTGGCGGCTATCGTCCGACGTGAACAGCGTACGGGTTTGTACAGGTCAGCACAGGGACAATTCCGGTGGCAAACCTAGTCCCTATGTTTCCATGCGTTTGCTGCAGTTTGTGAACTGCTGATGAAGAAACTTGTGCAGATTTCCCCTCATAATTTGTTCAAGTCCTCCAGGTCTTCAGGAAATTTAGGTACTTTTCGTGTTTATTCTCTATAACATGTTCTCTTCATTGACAGTTATGTTGATTCGACGTACAGAAGGAGCTCACATGTAACGAATCATTTAAGTATCATCTAGGTAACATGAATGATAGGTTCCGTAAAGTAGCAGTTTTTCATAAATCAGAAGATCGTCCATTTCTTCACAAAACTTGGGCCCTCCTATCTTCCTTTATCTTGACAAAAGTTTTTACATACCTTTCCGGAACCGTCTACATCAAATAATGCCGAAATTCTTCATTTTCTCCATCCTCAAAAATCCTTTCTCTGGTATGACCTTGACCATAAGGCCAATGTTAACCTTGCGAAGCGGGAATTGATGTAACTACTCAGCATGTTTTATCAAACAGGGAAAATTTTGAAAACTATCTTTTTAGAAGCAAGTAAGCCAAGTGCCTTTTCATAAAGTGGAATTTTCCTCTCTCACTGTCTGTTTCGTCACTTTATTTTCATAATTGGTTTATTATACAATTACCAATTATGTGTACGGTATGCGTTTCACGTTACAATATGTATACTGATCACGCTTATCCGAGCGTGTCTCTCACAGACAAGTTGAGAAATATATCATTATTGTTATTATTCGGGAATTTCATTTTTACCATTTTACTACAACTTGCCATAACATTTACTGCATCAGGGATTTTCATTAATTTATACATGGAAGGAAAGAGACCCCGCCTCTGATTTATCGTCATGTGTGTTTGTATAACTAGTCTTTTTATCTCACTTGTTCAGTTACCTAATTGTTAAACCACTTTTACTGCCATTATGTACATACTCAATCCCGTATGCCTGGCGATTCTTCGAGCTACGCTTAGTCCACTCGCAATGTCCGTCAACAGGCTGGATCTAGAATAGTCGCGCCCGTAATGCAGTAAGTAATTACCGTTCACGTAACGCCGCGGAATCCAGCAAGTACCTGAACTCGCATATACAAGACATCACGTTTCATCTTCATAGCATTCGTGTGTTCTGAAAGTATGACCTGGTGGGCGCCCAACAAGTGGTCCAAGATGTAGACCAGGATGTCACCAAGAGACCGGAAATCACGTCATTCGGTTTGTTCGAATTTCTATGTGCGCCGTTTGGTTGGCAAAACACCACCCAAACGTTTCAACGTCTTATCAACAACGTCACACGGGGTCTGGATTCCGTATCAACTCCGTATCAGGTCGATAACCAACTGTATCCTGTCGACTGTCATATGTGCACATGGACATCGGATTGCTTCGTTCGATGGCTCGGAGCCGTCCCAATGCTCACCTTTGTCGCTGAAACAATCTACCGAGCTTCCATCAGACACTGGGTTGCGGTAAACGCTACACCGTTGCTGTAACACTCATCCCTGGTCAGAAATTCGAAAGTGGTTGCTTTGTGTTAACGTTAGGATGCCCCATGTCCCAAACTACGGTTTATCGTCCATCTACAAATGGAATGGTTGAACGCTTCCTTCGAAAACTGAAAGCAGCGCTGAGTGCAGTGGCCTCTTTCCACTGGGCAGAAGCCCTGCCAGTGGTGCCACTCGGTATCATTGCGGCCCTCGAGGTCGATTGCCAGGTTTCTAGCACCGAACGCCTTTACAATGAACCATTACTTTTGCCTGTGGAATATTCCCCTACCGCCACAGGCCACCTTAGGTACGATACCTTTTAAGCTGGACCGCTCTCCGTCCAGGTGTGTCGTTTCCCCTCAACAGACATTGGACAACAAGCCCGTGTGGTTTTTGTTGCGTGCGCCTTCCATCAATGTACGCATGTCTTCGAATGTTTGAATGGGCAGCGACATCCCTTCGAACGTCCTTACAATGGACCTTTAAAGATACTTTAAAGTGAGAAACAAATGGGAAACCGTCTTCATCAGCCGCCTCAAGCCCGCTTATTATAACCTCTCGGACACTTCCTCTCAATCGAGTTCTTTCCCGACCATCACCCAACCCATGCCTGCTGGCTCTCCTAGCAACAGCACGGATTAGCCTGCCGTGAAAATCCTGTAACCAACACTCCCGTCATCGATCACTGTTTGTTCTAGGCGCGAAGTTAACTGATCTAGGCGTTGTGTAGAACGGTAGGATTGTGTACATCAACGCAATCACAGAAAACAGTTTCACAAAAACGATGAACTTATGGACGCGTTTGTTCTTTTAATTTATTCGAGCGTTCATTACTTTGGCGTAATTCAGTTGAATACGCCATTTACCATTGTGTCAACGCTCACCTTTTTTGGCGTATTTTGGCTGACGCCAGCATGAGGCATGTGGCACCACTGACCGCGATTATCTTCGATCTTGCATTTTATTTCATTCGCGAACCTTCCATGGATGGCCCATTTCGAACGCTGAAATTTTTGCCGCTGTTCGGGAATTTTTAGAGGAGCTGGCTGAGAGCTGCGGGCATTAGTGCTTCTCTACTTGCGGCGTCCGGGAATTGTTGTACCAATCGCAGGCTGATTCGACATCAACTGGTTTGCCTTGTACATAGTCAGGTCAAGGGTTAATGCCCCCAGTTGTCCTCATCAGGATGGAAAGGGTTGTTGTCACAGTGCCGTTTTGGGGAAACTATTTAGTGACTTTAAGACTTCACTGACCTGTCTATGGTATGATGCGTGATATGGTTCCAAAATGCATAGTGGTATATTATACGTAAGCTAGAAAGAAAATTCGCATGAGTTATGCTATCCGATTGTTTGTCAGCATGTCATATGGCTGTGTAGTGCAAACCCAAACAACATACAATTCCGGTTTAATCTTCTGTCGACGGCCACTCTCTGACCTCCTCAGCTTACCTACGTGTCAGTGCCGTTGTCCGATATCCTACTTGGAGAGCACTTTTGATGTCAGTGCCATAACGAAAGACTGTCCGACGCAAACTTATTTGGTTCGGAGGCGCCTTGAACAGTATGTTTTCGTGTCAAGCCCAACAAAACATCCCTCCACATTGAAATTATTCAATCTCTGGGTTTCATAAATAAAAAAATTAACGTGCGCCAGACATAGAAGAGTTGGAGTTATAACTAAAATACCCTCGCTGACAGATAAGACGACCCTCCAAACGCTCTTAAGTCTGACAAGCTAGTACAAGAAGTTCACACTTCATTAGCGTAGTGTTTGTGCACCGCTGAATCATCTGATTACGGAGGCGTCTCCATGGTTGTGACAAGAAACCTGTCAATCTCCATTCGTAGGTTTCAGACAAATTTGTATCTCTTATTTGCATTTCATCCATTACGCCACAAGATTAGAAAAAATGGTTGTGACGGATATATCACAGTACGGCACTGGAGCAGTAAGCACACAAGCATTTCCCCAAGGTATATAAAAACGGTCTCGCATGTTTCGTGCGCACTGAACTTGACCGGAAAGAACTGCAGCTAAGTAAATAAAGAATGGCTAGCGCTTATAGGTTTAGTTGAAATATTCCACGAAATGTTATAAGAACGGAAGTTCAGTTTGGATACCGATGCGTTATCTCCTCTCATAGCAGAATAAACGATCACAAAGTCATATACGAAGTTAAGCGATTCATTGATTGCATAGGTCCAAGGTTCCCGGACTCAAGCGGGCGTCTGTTGAACTGAGAGACAATAATGGAAAACAGGGTGTACCACAGTAAATACCAGGAACAGAGTAAGATTACTTACGCAATGGGTTTTGAAGTAAATGAAAATCAAGCGGTGGATTGAAGAGATCTCTAGAAGCGCTGTCAACGACCTCAGGATGAAGGCTGTTCCAAGAGTTGATAGTGTAACGTGCCATCGAAACCAGCAGCCGCGCATAGGTTCAATTTGGATTGTGTAATGAAGCATGCTGCTATGTTGTTGACGTCGTTCTTGCTTTCGTTTGCGTTAGTCGTGTGCATGGCTTACTGAGCCTTTGGCTGATGTCTGTTTCCTGTTGTTTCCTCTTTCACGACTGTTGATGGAACCACCACTTCCGAAGAACGCTGTTCCCCAGTGTCTCCACGTTGCGCAAAAGTTGGTCCGTGCGTGTGACGGACAATCAGAGTAAAGACGGCCGGATTACATGTTACAACAGCACCGTAAGAAAGGAACTGCTACCCAAGCAAGGTACGAAGACGAAGTTGAAAGGCTTCCTGTTCTTCTCGTCGGACTTGGCACAGAATTGCTCAACGAGACCTACTCCAAAGAACGAGTGTGCGGAATCAAATCACCGCGGAGTCATCGGATTTCAAACGGATACAAATCAAGAATTTAAAGTTCAGTCTCATACAGGACATACTTTAGACCCGTAACTAGTTTTGTGGCTGCGCACTGGACACGCTCAACAACTAATACGTCGTTCTTCAGGCCGTCACGTACAATCTGATTAGCATACTTGCTGAGCGGCCTTATAAAACACCCGCAAAGCGTTTCAAACGCTTTGCGGGTATGCGCTTAATCATCTTAAGTTCGGGAAATCCCTTTTTTGCCGCCATCTAGTAGTGATGCGCGAAAGCTGAGTTAGACGACATCCAGATGCCCAGATCTTTCTTCGAAGCGATTTTCATAATATTCATTGTGCCATATGCGCAGTAAGTCACAAAGGCATTGCCATTGACATGTGAGCACACTTACTGTCATTCAGTGGGAGATTCCAATCGTCTGACCAACACTTAATCATGTCAAGATCAATCTGTAGAATATCGGGATCAGTGGCATTCCAATTTTTTAGGTCATCGGCATATTAGAGGCCGTTGCTGGAAATATTTTCCCGGAGGGTCGTCTATCTAGTTCAGAAATAACAAAGGACCTAGCACTGACCCTCGACGAACTCCCGCAGAAATGGAAGAGGGAGGTGAAAGATCTGATCCGGCTTTAACCCGAAAGGTTCTATTATCGAGAAGAAGGCGATCCAGCTAGAGGCCGTTGCTGGAAATATTTTCCCGGAGGGTCGTCTATCTAGTTCAGAAATAACAAAGGACCTAGCACTGACCCTCGACGAACTCCCGCAGAAATGGAAGAGGGAGGTGAAAGATCTAATCCGGCTTTAACCCGAAAGGTTCTATTATCGAGAAGAAGGCGATCCAGCTACAAACCTCTTCTTGAATACCATAGGCTTCCGCTTTGTGTTTCAGGGAGCCATGCTGACCGAGGTCAAAAGCCTTTGGGAAGTCAAAGAAGGTAACATTTGCGATAATGCCGTTGTCTTTGGACTCCGTCAGACTATCCATAAAAATACACATATTTGTTATGCATTACCGGTTAGGAAGAAAACAATGCTGGGTCGAAGAAAAAAGAGGGTTTGATAAGAAGTGGTTGAGAGCGGCACACTTTAATAGGCGCTCCACTATTTTGCACGGAATGCTAGTGAAGCGGAGTGGCCGATAATTAGCCGCAGAGTGCCGCTCGCCCGCTTTAACCATGGGTGTGACCGTCGCCTATTTCCATACACTAGGGAGAATGCCAGTCTAGAATGACTGTTTGAGGAGTTTATAAACAACTTCTGACAGATTGGCAGCTGCTTCTTTCAGAATTCTGGGGTGGATCTTGCCAGGACCTATTTCACTGTATGAGTTAATCCTGAGTAAAATATCTTCAAACTCTAGCACAGAAAACTCTGTGATAACCAGCGGTTGCCGGAAATTCTGCAGCGGCAAGATAGGGTGCTAATCCGGCGGTGTAATGTTGTGACTGCCAAGTAATACTCCCTGGATAACTCGGCCACAACTAGGGCTTCAGATAAGGTCTTCCTGTCGGGCAATCGCAAAGAAAGGGCTGAGGGTCTATTATTCTTAGTCATCGCATATGTTTTTGGTTACATGGGCTTTAAGGAAGATTCTTCTCTCGTACAAGTTTGATGTGTTCACGGATTTCCTGCCTACACCTAGTTCGAACAATGTGGAACGCGTTTGGGTCCTCCGCGTTTTCCGTAAGCCTATGCTTCGCGAATAATTGGCAACGATCTTTGAGGATACGTCTCATTCTGCGCGAAAGGGGTGGCCGAACAGAGAAAGTGCACAGTTTGTGCGGTACACATAGGTTGTCCGCTCTCTCAGTTGCGCTTCGAAACGCGTCGTAGTCCTGGTCCATGGAGCCATAGTTAAGAACAGGTGAACCTATGTAGCTTCCCAGACCGTTAAAATTAGCCTGTGTAACAGTTCGAACTGTAGACGTTTTTACTGGTTGTTGTATCCAGTAACAGATGAGATTGAAGGTGAGCAATGGTTGGTCATTCTGTCTGTGTGACTGCTTGATGACCACTCTGCCTGCCAGGCGGCACTTATAAAGGATGAGTGAATCTTACCAGGACGATGCCGCGTCGGGGCGTTGACCTGCTGTGCCCACGCTTGCTGTAACTTCAGCGACGATAAGGAAGTCAGGAAAATCCGCTTCCACATTCCTGGTGAGAAACTGATGCTCAGTTTCTCTTGGGTGCATTAAAGTCACCGATAATAGGCAGATGAGTGGTGTTGCAGCCCTAGGAAGCTGTCTGGTTTTACGACAAGAGTATCGTCGTCGGAAATGTCGGATGAGGGTAAAGGATAAATAACCCCCAATAGGAGTGAGTCCTAGCTACGCGATGCTAGTCTAAGCCACACGGCATCACATTTATCAGAGGACTAAAATCCAGCAATAACTGTAGACGTCGAGAGATACGGCTGAATGTACGTCGCAGAGCCCTCATTTTCTATCGTGTAGAGTTAGCCCGGTGAATTATGCAATCGCGGACACTTTTTTGACTGTAGCTGATTTCACCTGTAAGCTAGGTGTCTGTGAAAAGCAAATATATGGGGTTGGGTTTCATGAATTAACTGTCTGATCCTCGGTAATTTATTGAGCAGACTCAGACTGTTCGTATACATGCACTTGAGAGCCAACTCCTCGTATGACTTCGCGAAAAAAGAGAAAGGAGAGTGCGGGTTGGCCATTTTATCGATAGAGTTTTTTGGTCTCAGGCCATGGCTCCTCAATAGCTGTTAAAATGGTGATAAGGACAACGGAAAAGGATGATTTTTCAAAGCAAGTCATGCAGAACCTTTAGAATGGTTGGCGAACGGGTTCAGTTCTGTCCATTAAGAAAGACTTCCTGAACTTGATGCGCCCACTCGAGTTTTGGAAACTAAGGAGTGATCTGTCGTTTGCCCTTTTTAACTCCTAAGACCCAACCACCAATAAACACAGTCGCTAGACACGTCCTGTCCAATGGTCTTTCTATCGATACACCTTATGAATTCAACATCCTGCTACGTCATTCCGGTCGGAAATTCTTGCGATTTCCTGAAGCCATCGCAATCAATCGACTCAAGTCACCTCTCCGCACCCAGAACCAACTGTTCGCAAACATGGCTCTTCCTTTGTCTTATCGGCCTATAGTAACCTGCTTATTCATTATCCACTCTTCCAAATGTTTGCTGTAAAGACCAACCGTGTCATCGTAAATTTAGTGCTGATGAGTCAATAAGCAATGAATGCATCTGTCAATTTTCCTTTCCTAACTGCTTTGTTAAAACAGTTCAAGGGAATAATTTGCTCTAAGTAAGACCCTTATGAAAACCATGAGCGCAAATTCAGTGCCACTCGCGGGTGTATAAGTAGAAGACTGAGAGGAAGACATTGCCAAAATACAACTTGATTGTCAAACTCGAGGACGATCCGTGCCAACCTGTTAGCGACTCTGGCCGGCAATCATACGACTCTGGTCCTACTCAGCGCGTTTTATGGGTTGCGACCTGCGATGGTTCCAGAAATACGGAAATGAAGAAATTAACTTAGTTAAACCTAACAGATAGTTTCGACGCAGTATTAATAACACACGAACTGAGCGAACCAGATATTCATCTCTCGGGCGCAATTGTACAGCTCACTGTCACCATTGCAATTAAACAGTCGTAATGAGAAATGGTTTTGGTGACAATCATGGCATCCGTCACAGTTTAAATGAGAGTCACGCTTATTACCGTTCAGGCAGTCACAACTGTGGTAGTTAGTTTTGAACAGCATTTTCAACTGAAGGACTTGAGTCTGGAATAGACTCAGAAACATCGGTATCAGTAATAGGCGCTGCAGGAACAGAAACAGGTAAATTATAGACAAGTTGATCGACGTGTCTACGGTGGGCTGATTCATCAACTAAATAAACTATGCCACGCATTCGAGTACCCAGGTTGTTGAGCACAGTTCTTCGAAATGATCATAAGCCACTTCCACAATGACACACAACTTCGGCTGATGCTAAAAGAAGCATGTTTATTTTAAGTAGCTTAGCTGGGTTGCTCCAAGTTAATGAGTGGTCAGAATTTCGATTCTGCGTCAAGAAGCTGTACACACCATTCTCCAGTTTTCAGAATTATACGGATTGATAGCCTTGACCACACTTTTCTGCATACGTACAAAATTTCCAGCGGCACCGTTGTATTAAGGGTGTCTCGATGCAGTGAGTAGATGCCGACATTCTACTTTCTTCTACCAGTATTTGAACTCCTGCGCAATGAAATGAGTGTCATTGTCAATGACCAACGCAGATGGTTCTTTTTCCCAACTAAACGTTTTTGCAATGCAACCAGAATGAAGTCCGCAGTTGTTGACAATATGAAATGAACTTTCGGTCAACGTGAATATGAACCAAGGGAAACCAAAGCATAGTATTTGTCCGAGAATGGGCCACAGCAGTCAGCATGTATTCGTTAACAGGTTTACAAGTCAATGGTCGGGGCGTCCATTTTGATGGTAGCGATTGCGCTTTTTGCACACACAGTACAAAACCTTCGAAAAGGTTACAAAAATCTGTGTTAAATTCTGGCCACAGACAAGCCAGGTAAGCCACTTTCATCCTTTCGAATATCAAATCACTGAAGTATAAATTACCCAGTACCACAGTTAGCGACCCACTTTGACACCCGTTATTTCTTTGACGATAACATTGATTCTCACTTGTGCCATTTCAACTACAACAATTCAATCTTCACGTCATGGATACTTATGACTCTGACGTCTGCTGTTCTGTTTTCGCCAGCTACAGGCTTCACTTATGGGTACCAGTATGCTTAACAATTTTTCGCCTGTCCATGTTCCCCGCTTAGGATCCCCGAGTGCCATCCCAGCGAATCCAGTGTTGCCAAACCACGGATCCTCAGTGTGGTTTATTGTTATTGATATTTCAGCGTCAGATGGCCGCACTGCTGCTCAAAGGTATGTTGTTCACCCTGTCTGTACTTCGCGCTAAGCGCGCCGATCGTCAGCCCGGGTGCTGAGGGTGTGTGCGATGATGGAACTTTCATGTTGGCTGCAGTAGACTCATCGTCTAAATGGGATGTAACGGATCCCGTCCTAATGTGGCATCGTCTATCTTTTGTGCATTCTGCAGATTTGCTTTAGATCGCTTGATGTGCAAACAAAGAGGCTATTTCTTAGTCGTTCAACACAAGCTAGCTGTCAATAGACGTAGCACTCAATGCTGATCGAGTGCCAACGTCATAAACGGAACCGATGTATTTCATACACGTCGTCTGACGTTGGAGGACGGATCAGACAGATCTCCGGCTTTTGCAACCCCATCGAAATGTCTTTCAACAAAATTGAAGAAGATCAGTTCAATCCATCCTGAATGGACCAAATACAAGTTTATCCTGATTTCTCCTGTTTGTTTCTTATCAATGTTGTTCATGGAGTAAGCCAACTGAACGGAGCAGCTAATAGTGAGAATGCATACTGCATACTTAGTCGTTGTCCACAGGTCAACCAACCGGAGCATTGACTGCACTTTACCCAGCGCACGTTATATTTATCCAGAACAACGGGGTCCTCCTTCTGAAAGCATATCTGACAAACGCTGCAGCCTTCAGGTTTTGAGGCACGCCGCTGCTTAGAATTTTACTGAACTTTTGTTTTGAACTGCCTAAGCGTACCCTTATCAACTCATCTGATACGAGCTATTTTCATGAGATCGCTGAGTATCTCAGTCTCCGGCGTCTCTTGGTCAATCATACGACATTCAAGGTTGGACTTCCTGTACTCGCTTGAGGGGAAGTTTGATGCTTCTGCGGAAGCAACGGGCATCTAGCTTAACTCGCCAGACATATATGCAGTTTTGTTCATGGACAGTATTAAGGTGGCGCCCTTCGGCTCATGTGCTGTGGGGAAAAAGATACAGGCTTGGATATTAGAGTTCATTATCAAACTTTTCATGATCAGTGGTGCCCAGTTTTTAGTAACACCTTCCGAGTCAATTGAGAACGACTCATACCATTCGCTGCTCCCGTTTACTGTATTTTCAGGCCATAAGTTATCTAAAGATGTTCAAACGCTTATCTGCACAACCTCTCAACCTGGGATTGAACAGTGCAACCAAAGGTCTGACTGGCTGGATAGTAACTCTTTTATCCCTCTCAAAGCAGTAGAATGTTTACGAACATTTACCGCAATCACGCTGTAACGTGACGGCTATATCCCGACAAACATCCTCAGCATTTCCTGTTCTGTCCAAAGGAGAAGTGGAAACGGGCACAAGCTTACAAACTACGGGTTCATCACACTCAGAAGACGGGCTTTCAGTCTTGTTTGGGGTTGGCAACAACCACCGAATCCCTCAACCAAACTGGAAAGGTCTCTGTTAATCAAGCAAAATGCAGCAACACGGATCATCCACTGAGCTGAAAAATAACAGCCACATTGATTACCCTCTACAATATCAACGCGGAAAATGCGTTCTTTGTTACAGCGCAATTACAACTATTCTTTTACACAAGCTATATCTACTATCTTTGTGGCGCTGTGATGTTCAATGCAAACATCCTTGGCAAATTGTGACAGTGGTTTCAGAATCACTGATAAATATCCCAGGCCCACTAGCGGCTCAATCAATCTCATGTGCTGAGCACTGAATCTAAGCTGGCGTTCATCAAACACACAGCTGCAACGTTCGACGATGCGCTGAAAAAAGGTAACCACACTGGATCGTTCAGATACTGCACTTTCGATGTGCTTATTCTCGTTTTCCACACGATTAGTGGTGTGATTAACGAACAGGGTAATGGCCTTAAGTTCATACCAGGCCCAACCGCTCTCACAATGAAGCTAGTTTTCCACGAGATACCGGTACGTCTTATTACTGACAGACTTCACGGCCTGTAGCAAACTATTAGGCTACCACTGGTAAATACAGTTCTGCTGATATTTATCTAAGCCTACCAACTGACGGTAACGCCAACAGGCGTAATTCAGTTAATGAAACCGACAAAATACAATGGCATAGCGTGGGAAAACGTCATGTATTGTCTTCCATTTTGCTGCTAAACAATCGGCAGTGGAGGTTTGAACAACAGTCATGCGACAGCATGCGTTCCAAGACAATTCTGTAGCTGGCAGTGATCTTGTTCTGCCTCAGCACGTGAAAAAACGTAACACCTATTTCAGTCACATCTGTCAATACAGCACGCCATAGTATGAAGCCGCTATAATTTAACTGATGAGTGGCATTCCCGCGAATAACATCCTCATATCAAGGACACAGTTGAACTGCACTTTTAGGCACAAACAAACATAACGAACCTCAGCACTTTATCTCGCGATAGAAAGCTATAACTGTGCTCCATTTTTAATAGAACTCGCAACTTAATAATTTCGCTGAAATTATCTGATTTGTGATGCCTAGTGCGTAGATTGTCCAAATCGTGTCGACGCATCCTGACCCCATATTTCTTGTTCATTTACAACCTCATTTACCGAGCACTGTTAAAGCGGTTTATCATATCACAGACATGCAATTCATCATGAACGACCAAACATCTATGCCTGGGATATATGTTATGATAAACAGGCTTACCAACTTGAAAGTCATGTGAATGGACCTGGTTAGCCTTTTTGAATTTATATCTATCAGCACTATAGTGTACGACCCAGGATGCGTTAAATCTGTATTCTTCAGAACTACAGTTTGCCATCATATCCAGTGGATAAACAAACAATGCCTTTGGGAAGGTTTTGTTCGACGTGTACGGTGCAGGCTTTTGTACACCAAATTTCCATGAGGATGACCTGGCAATAGTTATACTCTGTTATGCTTCTAGCAATTGCGGCTGTCTGTGAAGTGTTAATGAAGAAGCTTATACAAGTTTCTTGTTGGATATTGTGCAAGTCTTCTAGACATTCTTCAACTTTTATATAATTCCAAAAGTGCTTTCGTCGTCCACTGTCATTCTGATGAAAGTGAATTACCCGTAGTGAACCGTTTAAAGGCTAGATGATGTTAGATAATGTCGGGTTGTTTGAAATATGCTGTTTTTCACACATTGCTTGGAAACATCGTTTGTTCCATTTTATTACAACTTCAAGTCACATTCATTTCATCGGAGTTTCTCAATAATTCGTCTACGCAAAAACAACGCACCCCCCTTTTTATAGCTGAGATGAATGAACGCTTACTCAGTAAACACATGAGCGACATCGAGGTGTTGGCCAACGGTCGGCCACACAATATGCGACTCGCGTGAGAATAAGAACTGGTAATTCCCACCTTCATTCTCGCAGTCAAACATATGCTGAAGCGTTTATAAATACATTATCATATGCAAGAAGTATCATTTGCAAGCGTTCCCGGAAACCGTCATTTTGTGCACGTTCGTTTTAATCCGCGCCACCAGCAAACACCCGTTTGCAATTATATTTAATTCTCGCGTGATGCAGTGAATCAAAACACTGCAAAAGTCAGGTGTGAACACAAAAGCAAGATATGATCAAACATGAAACCAACTGACTCACAATAGTTCGCAAGGGTGCGCTATTTGGAGCTCCACTACACGGAATGAAGTATCGAATGAATACGATATGTCGTGCCGTTCCCAGGTAATTTTGAAGGTCACAACAAAGATAATTCCAGCAAAAGATGAGTTCGAAAATGTGCTAAAACAAAGGCCAATTCCGTTAGTCTCTAACTCTCCTGAACTCTGCGCACACGTGACACTGAGAGCAGAGAGAAAACACAAGGCTCGCGAACTTGGAAATATAAGTTTTATTGTTAGTTGATTCGATTCACATGATTTAACCATCGAGTGTGCATGTAGGTTCAAGGGTGGTAATATTTGTGAAGAACGGTGATAATTCTGCAGTACAAACTACTGCACAAAAGCCACAGAACTTCCTCTAGATTGTCAGTTAAAGTGTGGAACGTAATCGTTCCAGTTCATGTTGGTCTCCTCGCCCATTTACCTAACAACGTCCGCCAGCCTAACCTACACCAGCATAGGACTCAGTAGCCAACGCGGTCTTACTGATCAATCCCAACCCGAATCCTTTCGCTACATTGCGGTCGACTCACTGACTCAGCATCTGGCCTGGTTAAATGTTCACGGGTAAACAAATCCGGCAGCCCTGGTTATATTGGCCATCTCGCGGACATCTTTCCAAAGGAGTAGTTCTTACAGTCGTAAGCAGAACGGTGCACACCAAGAACTGAACGTCCTAACGGCTCAAACCACTAACGCTTGCTGCAGCATCACTCATCGATAGGGTATTCCCACACGAGATCAGATATCTCAACACATATCAGGTTTCTGGCACAGACAATTCATCGGACATACCAACGTGTTACTCATCTCATTTCCGTTACGGCATCCTCAACATTAAGGACCGACCAAGAAACTTTTAGCGACTTTCAGCGATTTGTTCACGGGTTCAGGGTTGAAGGCCCAAGTCATCCAGATCCGGTCAACTTGTCCGTTTAAATGTCAGCGGTTTCCTGTTGATCCAGAAGGCAGTCATTGATAACAGGGTGTAGCACCGCTCTTGGGGGTTACAGGGAATACCAAGAACAGAGTAAACTGCTAATCTAGCAATGCAGAGTGAAATGCTA
>JTDE01006658.1:10329-23522 GCA_014338405.1 Paragonimus skrjabini miyazakii
GCACCTCTATTTCATTTTCTACACCTCCGCCGCCGCCGCTGATGCAGCTTCGCAGATATACAAACCGGTCAACAACTTCCATGACTTCATTATCTAACAATAAATCCACGTAATCACAGCAATCTTTCAGAAGCACTTTGCATTTTGAGGCTGCAAGGCGCATTCCGGAGTATTTGGCAGGAAGTCAAATTGCGTTTAGCATTGTTTGTGGCGCTTGAAAGTTGTCAAACAGCAACACCTTGTCGTCAGCATAATCAAGATCATTCAGTCTTCCGCCAGGTAGGATGTCTACGTGAGCATCTTTTGAGTGTCTGAGATAGCCCCCCATTATTTCGTCCATGATGAAATTGAACAAAAATGTTGAAAGGGGACAGCCTTGACGAACGCCGCTCCTGGTGCTGAAACTGTCAGATAATTCATCGTAAACCCTAACCTGAGGCGAAGTATGGGAGTATAGCGCCTACAATATGTTCACATACTTGGTCGGCACACCCGTGCGTTTTAGCGACTCCAAAAGTGTAGATCGAACGCACCTTTATAGTCGAGAAATACGGCAATTGTTGGCCGGCGGTACACATGACGCTGCTCCAAAATTTGACGAAAGGTAAAAATGTGATCTATACATCCCCGACCAGGACGAAAACTTGCCTGTTCTTCTCTAATGTTCAACTCCGGAACTGCAGTAAGTCGACGAAGTATGGTGGAGGCCAGAATCCTAGAAATGATTGGGGTCAAACTAATTCCTCTATGGTTTCCGCAAGCGCTCCTGATACCCTTTTTGAATATAGGAACTATTATCGCGTGACCCCAGCACGGAGGGATGGTCTCTGTCACCCACACAAGTTGAAACAGCTGAGTCAAGGCTTCAACTAAAACCTCTCCACCTTCTTTAAAAGTGCCGGCACGAGATCATCTGGACCGGCAGCCGTATTGAGAGCCGAGATGCAGTTGCGAACCTCAGTCTCAGTGGGTGGTTCTAAGTCTACCGACCAGGGCGTCACATCACAAGTTTTTGGTGGCAGCACGGTAGAAGCAGGAGGCCAGCTAAATTGACCCTCAAGGTGTTCCACCCAACGTTCTAACCATCTGGACTTATTATAGATTAGTGTGCCATCTGTCTCGCTGATGACTTCACTGACAGACGGTCGCCTGGGACAAGTAGCACGGATCAACTTGAATAGTTTGCCGGTGTTCCCTGAAGCAAAGGCGATTTCCATCTCCTTAACTTTTTCCAATAACCAAGCCTCACGATCACCCTTTAGGCTACGTTTCAGTTTCCTACTGATATCTCTTCTAGTCTTATTATGTGAACTACCAGGAGGAATCTTCCGTCTGGCTTCTATCAACTCCAGAGATTCCTCTGAAATCCTATGTTTGTCAAACCTACGTACCCCTATGCCGCGTGCTATAGTGCCTGCTTTCTAAATAGCTTGTGGGATTTGTGTCCAGCAGCTATTAGGGTCTTCAGAGTGAGTACCACAAAGGCAACTTTCTAAGCTAGCTTACAAGATTTAGGATTTCTTCTTGAGATTAACGGTGATGTAACACGGCTTCTCCATGGTGGTAAATAGTTTTGTGCCAGTTGTCTAACGTCGAATGCAAATATTTACCCTGGAACAAGTAATATTTGACCACGCAAACAATATCCAGTACTATGCGTCTGTAGTCGCTATGTCTGTTAACTGTCAGTGATTCTGAGTTTTTTGTGTGACTCATTTGTTTTGTTCATGTAACCAATTACAATTACAAGTGTCATTCTTGACTTCCGTATCGCCTCCAGTCTGGGGTAGCCCAGAGGTTATGATACTAATCATCATCATAGACAGCAATACATCAGTGGTTCACAATGATGCTTAACTGCCACATTTGTGTGTGGGCTGAGATACTGCCAGGGCGCCCAGACCTAGACAGGAGAACGATTATGGTTCTCAACCAAAGCCTTTGGCTCAAAAGCCTATACCGCAAGGCAGCGGGTGGGTGGCAGTGTACCAGAACTGGTACGTTTTCCGGAAGAAGATGCCAACCTCCTTCCAACCCCCAACCTGGAGGACCAGGAGACTGGTTTGTCAGACCTCTACCTATTGGCCTGCCTGGCATGAGTGACTCTATCGGTGTGTTGGCCACACCGTCCAGTTTAGCCCAATAGGTCATAGAGATGCGCAAACCGTCACACCGCGTCAAGGTCCAGTCTCGTTGTGACAGTTATGATACTAACGTCTTATCAATCTGTTGTGGACTTGAGCTCCGGTTGCTTCGACCGCTGCTGTCAAGGTTTGGATGATCTGGCAGCATTGCACTTATCTACTACAAACAACTTATAGCAGAAAGACGAAATCTGATGCATACGTAAGGCTCCGGGAATCTTCTGCAGAACGCAGTTGGATTGCGGTGGCTTATGGATGTGGTGCGAGACTGGAGATTCCAGTGGATTTTTACTTCCGCTATTAAACTGTGCATTTAAACCTTACCATACGCCTTCAATTTCTTATTTTTCAGACCCGTGTTCAGCGAGAAATAACTGAGTTGGAGTCACGTGCTCGAGCAATCCGATCTATGCTCAAATCCAGCGGGAACGGAAGACCTAGGTGATCAACCCGATAGCCGTTATTGTTATCCTTGCGGCACACTTTATAAACCAAACAACCCCGTTCCTGAGGGTGTTGTTACGCTGAGTTTACCTTGTAAATACATGTCTAAAACGAACTGTTGATATTTTTTTACTGTCGACGTTCGCAGATGTCTTCGGTCGTTTTCGCGTATTGTTTGGCTTCTTGGTGGACTCGCTATGACATTGTTCTCTGTTCTGTGGAACACTGGGTTTTTCGAACCTAGTAGACTCTCAACCTTGAAAATCCACGTGTGGAACTACGACTTACTACCGCTCGATTGGGTTTTTGATGCAATCTGCTCTTCTAACTTGCAGTTCAAATTGGCCAGTATGGTGGAAAGGAACTAAAGGTTCGTTGAGTCTTTGAAGAGCTACAAAAAACCACAGCGTGATGAACTGATTAAAAGGCAACCGAAAATGAGGAAACTTGTGGACATTCACATTACTGCGAACATATTTGAAGGGTAACATTTTGAATGATCTCGCTGACACATTTACCTTTCGCTGTAATCTGAACTTCAGTGTAGTCTGGTTTCCACACGTTGATGGTTCATGATGACTACCTTTAAAGAAGAAAAGGCGATGTTTCTAATTATTGCTAGTATGTTCGACTACTTTTGATATTTTTCAAAAGGTTTTGATCGTTAACCTTAGCCTCGTAGTTTGTCTCTTATTTAGACTTATCAAACTAAAAATGTTCTCGGCACACTGTTCTTTAGTGTGTTGATGGTGATTTTCAGTGCTGTATCGTATCCGCCTCGGATCCCTTTCAGATAGATCGGCAAAATTTTGGGATTTGGTAACGAGATTTCCTAGTGAGCAAAATCAGTTCAAACTCCTTTACAATTGCTGTTTGTTTTACAGGCCTGTTACACAAAAACACAGAGGTACAAACCCAAATGAGTCCGAGTACTCTGAATGCGGTACAGCACAGATACAACCACATTGTATGTGCATGAGACATCTTAAACTCAGAAGCTTGAGTTATTGGGTGCTAAAATGCGTGCCCGTTTCGTTATAAAAAACTAACGGTGTTTTTATTGCTTGTTCTGTTCGTATATATTGAACACCACCAACAATTGATCGCAGCTGTCGCATTCCCATAGACTTTCCAGCCGGCCCGTTTCAAAAAGAAGCACTAGACTGGAGTTTCGCTCTAATTAGAGCTCGTCAATTGTGCATATTCTTGCCACTGGCGGGACTAACACTCGGCCACTTTTTTCATGAGGCAACTTTGTTGACCACTGCGCCATTGACTTCACATTAGGCACGACCGAATTATCATATGTGAACGCTCAACCACTTTCGCTTGTGAGCTTATTTTGTTAACTGCGGACAGTCATTTGTATCATCTGTGTACTTTGCCCTATCTGCACTTTAATATTATCTGAAATCCTTTCATATCTTCGTATGATAATTCGATACTTGACCGAACAGGCACCCACGCTGTCCAGTATGTCATAGTCATTCATATGCATTGATAAGTATGCTGAGTTGTCTAACCGGCATACTACGCCGAATTGAAACCTGAAGTGCTAAGCTATCGCTCGCTTGTTGAATTTTTGTCATAAATGTAGGTCAACTAACAGTATAGTAAACCATGTGTCGTCCGGAAGAGAAAGATAGATTGTCATGCTGGCTAGGTACATTGTACAGACAGGTGAAGGGAATATGTTCGTATCCGTACCAAAAGTAAAAGTTACGGACCAAAAGATGGGTGCGTAATTATGTCAAACATTTGTATTTGTCTTATTTATAGAAAGAGAGAGAAAGTTTGTGGTGCTACGTGACAGTTTATCAAAGCGTGTAGTTTATTCGTATGACATGCAAATTACAGTGATTCCATTTATAACTCACAGTGTAGTTGTGTTGACGTAACTAAGCCTTCATTTGCTGTAGTTCAGTAGTGGTCCGAGTGGACGCATTTCACTTAACACCACCAGTTTGCGCTTTTAAGGTCAAAGGAACGAAATTGTTACCGTGGGATGCGCACAGTTGCAGCCATATTCCGCCATTGTCAATACGCTGTGTTCTGATACCAGCTATTTTTTTCCAGCCGCTTCTCCTATATAGAAAGACGACTATGCTGAGCATTATGAAGATGTCTGAGTGTTTAGTCTGCTTCAAGAGGTCAACGAGGGTGTCGTAGAACACATCTTTGGTAGCATCCATACGGCTGTCCATTAAGGTGTAAGCCGATATAATGAATGCACGACGCTTTTCTGATTTACGCTGGTAGACTGACCGATGTATTGAGTCTGACAGCTCACAAGTGACTGTTCACTGGGATCCAGTCGAGCAACCACTGTTCTGCTGTGGAACTCAGTGAGATTCTCACTTCAGCTTGACGACAAGGTTCAGCTTCGGCGTTACCAGAAACCCCGAGATAGAAGATCTTAAGTCTACAGTTATCTGAATGTGAACTTAAGTGAATAACGGTGCTAAAATACTGGATTCGCGTCTCTGTTACGCAGTCCGCATTGACTTTAAATGGATGTGAGCTTTGACCAGTAACACGAAGGTTCCGTGATCTGAATCATGTTTCGACTATCCTGCTTACCTGAATAAGCGCAAAAGGCATCATGTGGAGTATTGGTTTGAAGAGGTCACCGCGGAAACTTGATATGAGAATTGATCCTGTTTCACGTTTAAAAACGATTATTTTGTCATTCCATTCGGCGTTTTTCTTCTTTGACGAACTCATCTAGCTGTTCGCACGCTGTTATCGTTCGCAATTTGTCTTAGTCGCAAAATTGGGGGTGCACTGTATCTTAGAAGCAAGGATGATGAAGGGATAATATTGTGACACCCCCTCCTATCGGCTCTGCTTGCGCAACTCTAGTTTGTCTGCTAATCTGGATCACTGTTAACTCGGAAGACAATAATCAACTGGTTTGTTACGAGCAATTCTGAAGTCACAACTTCATTACTTCTTGAATAAGTCAGTTTAGTCGAAAGTTCCCACAATTCTTAAGGACCCGTCCTCGACACATACAATGGTGAAACATTCCTGTTCATCATCTGATTATACATATGATTGGTCTGTAATTTCAGAAACTCTCAAAATACGATTTGCAACAAACAAAGACTATCACCGACTATTTCTCAAGGTTTGGATTGATCCCATAGACAGCATCTACACATCATTAACGGAAGTAGCTCGCTGTTTGCTTCTCTAGTTAATTCATATTGGAGTCACTTATCTCAGTAGAAATCACTGGGACATGGCCTTCGTGATTGTTGATATTTCGTTAATCACAGAAACCTTGCAGGTTAACTGCATTAATAAGCCGTATTCCCTCTCTTATCCGTAAGTAGCCTTCAAAATTTTTAAACCGTGCATTTCCAAGTCACGCGTTTTATTCACCAGACGCGTCCTGTGTTTGTTTAGCACAACCGAAAATGCGATTTATTAGTACTAGTGGACAGCAAACAGCTTAACAATATCGTGGTGCCTTAATTAATCACCTTGAGTATGACCGAACACAACAACCAAAACACTTTCTTGGACAAAAGACCTTGGGATCGTGAGCTGTCTTTTGCCAGCCTAGGTTGCTTGAGCTCAAAGGTGATCGTCTTGTGTTTTTGAGCAATCGCGTCTTCAGCGCACTTCTTGAGTCCAAACACCGTGCATCACTGTCGTGATCGATTTCCCTGATTATTGTTTAAACGTTTTTAACAACTTCAGACGCGTTATTCTTGATCGCACCGATCTTATTTTCATAAAAATGTGCAGCAGCAATCAGCAGCCAAAATCCCCTTATGCCTAGGGTCACTTAAGTCTGACTTTGCTGTGCTAGCAAACACGTTTTATTGAAATGATTTTTGTTCAGTGGGTTGTGACCGCAAACGATGTTTGTCCTGGGAATTCGGTTATTTTCTAACATAGATTACACTTTACGTAAACTACGCAATCACGAACGTAAACGTTATTTTACATGACTGACAAGTGTCCACATCCTTTACTTTCTTTGTTAACTCGTCTCGCACAGTACAGATACACGTTTCCACTAATCGTCTTTAGGACTCGGTTGTGTTGCCATTGAGACCTGCCTATTAATCTGCGTGCACTCCACTCGTGCCATACTACTCCTTAATGACGTTTTACAGTATACAACACTAGCTCCTTTTAAAGCTCCTTGTGACCTACTAAAGAGTTCTCTCCGACCGAAGCATCGTTGCTTCCAAACTCGATTATCCGGCGTATCGTGCCACTTTGTTATTACACTATCATTCACCCGTTTCCTGTTGTTTCCCCTGATTTCATAAACCGAGCGCCGTTTGAGTAGCAGTACCTACAGACCTTTCTATTTAGATGTGTTTTCTTAGACATGAATCGCTAGCAGTTTCTTTCCGACGACCTCGATATTTCAACCATTGTCTTAAACTAAACTGTAGTCATATCGAACCATTGAGCTGTTGATATCTTCAGATTTCGTTGAGACTCTCTTTCAGCTAATTATTTTTGCAGAATTATTGCACTGTGATCATATTCCAATGTTTTGACTTGCTGGAAATCGTGTGGTTCGACCGTACATAGAATGAAATGGAGACTTTCTGGTGCTCACTTGACTAGCCACTTTTCCACTACCAAAACAACTGCCGAACATCTCTTTTTAATGACCAAATACTTCTGCTGTGTTGGCGTTAAAGTTATGCTGAGACATTCGGTTACTCCATCTTCCCGTCTGTGTACTACCCCTCTGTCATTATCACTGGTATCTGCTACTACTGTAAACACCCCATTTGGCGTTTCATCGCTTGCCGAGCTCGCAACAAATAAACCTGAAAACCGTCAACCCTAGCTACCAACTGCGTCATTATTCCCATCAATTACCAACCCTTCTTTTGTATTCGGAAGTTTCACTATCAGTTGTTGCTCGTTCACCCTTTGTTGCATTTATGTGAACGCTCTTCGGGTATAATTGACCTGTTTGAACTTCTTGCCTTTTCGTGGGAGTTGATGCAGTGGTAGCGTTATAGACTGAAAAGTTTTTACAAACCAACTATAGCACTCCCGTCTACCTAGCAGCTGTATCTGCGTGCTCTTAGCGAGCTTTCATAGCCAAGTCCTCCCTAATTGTCATTATTTTCCTTGATAATAGCCTGATTTCCGGTTGACCATCCGTGTGTCCCAGTAACGTCACTGACAGTTGTCCGAGTTCTGATTCATCAACGTTGATCCGAATTCCAAAGTTTTAAATGTCATAAGACAGGGTCTTGGTATCACATGTTGCGATTCTTCTATAATGTATACCACAATATCATCTTCTTATACAGCTACATTATACAATCGTTTTATCAGCTGTCAAGCGTCGAATTTTGAAGGGTGGCCTGGATGGACCGAATGGCACGCGCTCGAACTGACTTTGTTTTCTATCCACCGTGAATGCGGTTCTTTCATGATCCAGCGGTTTGATTGCCACATGCCAGTGTCCAATATCACAAAGAGCTTCGCATTTTGCAACCTATCGAAAGTATAGCACAACTGTGCTCTGTGTTATGTCAGTACCCAAAGGCGGTATTCGCCGTTGAACTTTTTCACCAAGAGAACAGGCTAGTTGTACGGACTGTTGCTTATTCGACAGAGCCTTCATTTAATATTTTCATATTTACCATTGCACTCCCTCTTGAAGGCGAGCCAATATTCTGCCGAGCCCTCGTTGCCGGAATGTCCTGGTCAGTGTTCCCTATACCATCCAGTTACAGAAGAAGTATGGATAATAGTCGTTAACGGATAGCTTGGTGAATTTCTGTGCAGTGGGCTGGTGGAAGGAGGTTGTGGCCATGCTTACTTCATTGACGCTGTGCAGTTGTCCCATGAATGTCATGGAGCTCCATTTTACTCACTGGAGTAAGGTGCAGCCAGAAAATCGGCTCCGAGTGTCGTTTGCCCGGTTTCTGGAGACAATGAAATTGTGCTTCATAATTTGTTTGCTGGTACTCACCCCGCATTCGTTCACGCTTCCACTTTGTATGTTTGCCTCCAGTTATTCTGATCGTCATCGTTATCATTTCTGCGGTTTCCTTCTATCTAAGAGCAATCAGCGACCTAGCCACTCCGCATTGACCAAGCATTCTTAAGTCTTCCAACCAACCCCGACATGTGTATGTACAGCCCCTCTCTCACTGGCTATCACCACCAGTTGTCTAATTCAACAAGAAGAACAATCTTGGGACACTAATCTTTAGTCTCTTAACTTATCAGTTATGGGACGTATGACGGTGTCCTTTTCTACCACAGCTAATAGAGCGTTCTTGTTTATCTTCACTTTGTTCTGTTGTTGTCAGCGGAGCTGCGCTTTCACCTTCTGCATTTTTGCAATATCTTCTTCCGCTTGTTGTTGCTGACGTCCACCGGAGCACGAACATAACTCTGGCGTCACTTTCGTTAGTTCATCGATGTTAGTCTATCGGATCGTGAACAGTCGAGACATTCGATAACTCACTTTTGCAGCACTACTGGCAGGACCCTTGTTTCAGTTCTGACAATGCTGTATACAACAGTTCTTACAAGGTGACGGCAAACACTTGAGGATTCAACCTTTGTCCAACCTATGCCTCCTTGAACCGCTGCATCGTCTCCTGACGGTTGGCTGTGTTACCAAACGTAGCCACTAATACCTCCGCAACAGTATGCCCTATCTTCGCAGTCTTTTCGTGCTACGTCCAACATCACCTTCATCCTGCCTTTCACTGATGTCTGCAGTGCAGCTAGCTTCCCACCATCGATCTTGATTCAGTCACATTCTCGGAGTCCTCCCGAGACGCAAACTATTTTGCATGGCTGACGTGTATTCACATTCGTCAACAGTAGTGCATCGCCAGTTTCTTTGTTTACGTGCCTCACATAATGCACGTACACATCTCCGGTAGTCGCTTCCAGCTCCCCGAGTCTTTCTAGCGTTGTGAACTTCCCTTTAGGTTCCGTTCATTCCACTAGTGTCATACTAATTCTTAGCGATGTCGTACATTACAACAGGTGGTTTGGTGTCTTTCTGCCTATCCTCATTGTTAATCGGTAACGATGCAGTGGATGAACAGTTTGAGAATTTGTTTTCCAAGTCAAATGTTTTATTTCCCATATCAACTGGTAATTGCAGTTGGTTGAAGGCCAGATTAGTTGATCTGTCATACAATTTCCAGCGGTCTCCAATACAACAAAAGTGCTGCTATTTAGTGAATACTTGGAAGCTCTCTTACAACTGCAGAAAGATGAAATATAATTCTGAACCGGTACTGTTTTAATGAGCCATCAATAGTGCATGGACAAGGTGAAAGAAATTCTCGCGGATTCTATCAAATTCAGACCTGCAGACGAAATGAGCAATGTGCTGTTATTAGATAAGCAGATTATTTGAAACGCTTATTTTTACTCTGCACGGAAAATGTGAGATTCTATTTTCCGGGTAAGGGCTTCCAGCTGATATATGGCGTGGCTATGGGGGAGCCCACTTGGTCCTGTTTCAGCTTATGTTTTTATAGCCAAAGTTCAGCAGGCACTATTTCCAGTTGTGGACGAACTAAAACTGTGCAAACGGCATGTCGACGACATGTTCTTGATTGGACAAGACAGGGAATAAATAGAAAGAACAGTTCAAGCTTTTAACTTGGTTCACCTAAGTCTCTCAGTAACGCTTAATGACAAAAATGGGAACAGTTTACCCTTCTTGGACTTCCTGATTAGACGCCGTTCAGACAGTTCTATTGAATGTTCAGTCTACCGTAAGCCAATACGGACGGGACAACACATGAACTCCACGAGTTTTGCTCCTGTTGCATATAACAATTCACTAGTACGTGTATTGTTTTACAGTGTCAAGAATATGCTCCCAGGATAGATTACAAGCTGAGCAAACAGTGTTGCATGAAGCGCCACTTGCTAACAATGTCCCGAGACGTTTGATCCGGAAATGGAGTAAACTTATTCTTGCGAAACATGCGAGTGTGGAAGTTCGTAAAATTGCCGTCTACACTGAACACCCTTTCAAAAGTGATAGCTTGATGAACACCTTTGGGAAAATTTTCAGTGCCGCGTTGAAACGTGTGTGCAGTGCAGCGAAGCTTGTACTGCTCTCACAATTGACTAGGTTACCTCTACCCCCAGTCAAAAGCAAAGCTCTGTGTTTTCTATCAGTCATTGTATCTGTCAGTTTTGCTGCAGTTGCAGAAACACATACGTCAGTAGAACAGGAACAGTGCTTGAAGCCAGAGCCAAAGAGCAAATCCCAAAGTGGTTGACAATTGCATTGCCTCACCCGTTAATTAGTGGCACTCAGCGGAGACGAAGCGCCGCTTCATCCATTGTAAGGTACTTGTCGACCACAGGTTACAGCGTCAATGTCGCATCTTTGTTTAAGGTCTTGATGAACGCTCACAATCTTTCAAGTATGTCGAAGCATTGTTGATCAGCCATCGGCAGCCGGTTCTGTGCGCTCAAAAACCACTGACCGTTAATGTTTGCTTGCCGTGGGTTTAGCCCTGAGTACCAATCACAATTCAGCCCGGTTTTTACTAATAATCAGTTCACTTAAGCGGTGTTGGTTTTGTTTCCACACTAGTAACGCGTTTACGACTAACGAGAGTGTGCGAAATGAATTCATCTGATAATTTGTGTCTTCTGACTGTTCTATTCAAAATGGTTCAAAGGGGTTAAGCATTTCAAATCTCCTTGTTTTATGGACTGAACAGGTGCCTCGTGATTGATGCTTATCTATGATTATTCTCATCCTCACAAAAGTCGTCAGAATATCATGTGACAATCACAGATGTGTTACGTTCGTTTCCTTAGCATCCAAGTTGCTCATGGATCTCACAACGCTACAACTTCTAAAACATGGAGGAAACAAGATGAGGAAAGATCGGGAAGGTTTCTGGATATGATCAGTCATACTTTCAGTTTACGGTTGACCCTGGACCATCGACATTTTTTCGTCAGCTGTCGTTCGTGGTATCTTTGAACCTAATGGCTGACTTGGACTCGGTCGTTGTTCGACATGTTCTCTAGGGCTTAGTTTGTTTGCCCGCTCAGAGAGCAGAATGTGCACTTATGGACAGCCATCTCGGGTGTTCTTTGCTTCAAGTGGCGTTCGACATAAATGTTTGATCTCCTCCTTCGTCAGTGTGATTTATGATGTTTCACAGGGAGCACTGAGGTTTCCGATAACTTTTGAATGGGGCGTCTACTAGGTAATAAGTTGATTGGTATTTAGTATGCGGATAACATTGCTCATTTTAGTTCTTTTACAGGTAAGTTGTAGACTATGTTGGATGGCTTAAATGCTGTGGGTGATCTGTGTAGTATTCACTTTATACATCCAAAGTGTAGTGTCGTTGCAAGATTGGGTTGATCCTGACTCTGTTTCGGTTGTTGTAGGTAGATAGATCGAAAGTGCCAATCGCTTCCTCTAGCCGCGGTGTTCTGCTAACGCGGTGTCCAGGGGAATGGCGAAAGCATGTAGCACTATCGTTGATTTCCGTCGTTTGTAGCGTCATGGAAGCGTCTGTTTGGCGATTAAAGGCGGGGTTCAAGATGCGTGTATGCATCCACTCCTGTTTTACAGACCTTAGATCTTGGGGCGTCCATTCTTCTTCCGTCCAAAACCGCCTCTGTCTTCGAGAACAATAAAAGATTGATTCAATCCTAGTTAGCGGAACTGTTCAGAACGGTCGAGAAGTGACCTTGGTTAGTTTTTTACCCGTCCGACTTTTATTCCGCTATGCTCATTAATGACCCTAACTATTTTTTTCGGTAACCGTTCTCTCTTATGATTCGGGGATGTTTTTTGGTTACTACATCCCCTATAAATACTTCGTACTTTTTCGCTTTTGTTGCACACGTTTTAGGGTGGAACAAAGTTTTTTTGCACGCGTCTTTTGGTTTGTCTTGGGAGCAATTTTGCGACCGAGATCTCCCTGTTAATTATTAACGGGAAGAGAGTTTGATTTCTGTCAAGCACACCACTATATCAAGAACGAACCAGCATATTGTTTCGAGGGTTTACAACAGGAGACCTGGCCTCTTCGTTTGGAAAATACGTACAAACTTTCGGTTTTCGACTACCGTTGTCTCTACCACTTAGCTTGTACCAACTTGGTTGACCGTGTGAACAAAACGACAGTCTATTGGGTCGTATCTGAGATAGGTGCAAGTCTGGCCGATAAATGATTTACTGAAGATCCTCAGTCTTCGCCAATTAGCTGCTATGCTTCGTTTTCTGGTGGTACGTCTTCTAATGGTCGAAAGAAGCCGCAAGACAGCCAGGCGATGATGTGGTCATTGGTTATGAACGCCTTAACCATTCCGCTGAGCAAAGTTGGTAGGTATCATCTATCTGCTGGTGGAGTGCACACCGGCGTTCGGAAACGTTTTTGAATGTAACATGGTGTTATTGTCAATGGCGACGTTGTCTCCAAGGTTGTTGACCTCTCTTTCATGAGGCTTCATTGTTTTGTTTTCTGTCGCCTTTCTTCTTTGTACTGTGTACCTATCTTTCACTCTGTTACTTCCTGAACTATTTTTAGAATTAACGGTATACCAAACCATAATATTCATAGGTACGGGTGAAGGGTGAAAGTGGTGTTG
>JTDE01006661.1:19539-34678 GCA_014338405.1 Paragonimus skrjabini miyazakii
TATCTTCGAGCCACGGATATTTATGATTCAGATGACTGTTGGTCTATCCTTTCTACGGCTGCAGAACTGTACCAATACAAGTTTATTTTGATACCTGCAGTGTTCATTTTTACAACGTTGATCATAGGTTAGGTAAACTGGACGGAGCAACAAATGGCGTGAATAAATGCGGTATACTTAGGCGTTGACCATAGGTTAGGTAAACTGGACGGAGCAACCAATAGCGTGAACATATGCGGCATACTTAGGCACTAATCATAGCTTAAGTCAACGGAGCAGCTATCAATGTCAACGCTGTATGCATGAATCAGAATGACAAACGCGTGCAAAAATATCAATGTATATTATATAATTCATAACAAGTCATTGTGGGACAAGGTGATCAGCAGTTTGCCAATCACGTTCCCAGGATTTCGCTTTTGCCAAATAATCTCCTGAAGGTGTGACTGGAACTGCCGTTTGTTTGATCCAGCTACAGAACGGAATTGCTTCTTGGCAAAGGACCAAAGGTTTTTTATGTTCTGTGTGTGAATCACACTATTGTCAGGATGCACAAAATTTTCTGAATGGTTGATCGTCCAATGTTCGTAATGAGCTATTCTATCCAGAGCTTTATAGGCTCTCCATTCGTCCGTTATGATGATGGTGTTTGGCTGGAAGCGAATGAATGAATTAATGTAACAGGCTTACCCAGACATGTCTTCGGAGGATGAGCAATGAAGAATTCTGTAAAATGCAAAACGGTTAAAAGGAATTACCTTCCGACAGTATCCATAGCACCACATCCAGATGTTGAGCCCACCGGAGTTACTACGACAATATCATCGTCGCACACCTTCTTAACATCAGGGCTGCAACTCCGCGTTCTAAGCAAGAAGTTCAAACACGCCAAACGACTTACATTCCTTGGATAGTGCACTTGTCCGGCGCTGAAATGTCACTAACATCAGGCCACAGTGATGACCCGTGGTCTGACAGCCGTGGAGCTCCAGCTGTGGCAAACCGGGATCTAACAGGGGGTAAATTGGCGGACAGAAATTAGGGTAACATACTGGCAGCCGTCAGTGAAGCATGCAGCCGTAGAAAAGATAGACCAACAGTCATCTGAATCATAAATATCCGTGGCTCGAAGATAAAGGGGTTGTAGCTGAAACGGTAGAAGTGGAAATCAATGGTTTCGTCAGATAAATAACGAGCATCAAAGTCGATCATCATCCGTCAGATAAGTGAGCATTGACCCGCGTACATATGACCAGCTACCTTAAAGCATGATCAATAAACAACAAACAAAACAAAACGCACGTTTTCAATGATAGGATGGGACGTGTTATGCATGTTTATATCACACCGTAGGTAGAAACAATCAGGTGATAACGTAGACCGTTTTCCATCGGAACTTCTATCGGGAAAACAGGCTGAATATATAATTCCGATGTGTAACTAAGCAACAACCGTGGCGACAACGTTTTCATTAGGAACCACTGTGATACTTGGAGTACCATGCGATGTGAACATAACGTGGTTGAAAATTACGAGTTCTATTATATCTCTAAAACCGAGCAAAATTGAGCGTTTTTGTAAGATGAAAAGATGTATTTCACCACGAAAATTTCAATGGAAGCAGTTTCAGAACGTAAAATCGATTGGGAGAGCCAACATTATGCTTTTATCGGAAAAAATGACGACACATGTTTTTCAACAAAAGTACGAATATGTGCAATTTTTAGGTACACCTGTTTTTTCTCATTGCAACACCACTAGTATACTCGAAGAAATCTATATATTTGTCCCATAATACGCATTTTAATATTTCATGAAAAATTTGAAAAATATCTTTTCGCGCCTGAATGGCCGTTTCCAACTCGTTTCAGCCTTGAAACACCATACCGGCGAGCTACACAATTGCCCATTTCTGCATTTGTATGGACAATTGTGACAAAGCTTACACGCTTTTGCCTACACACTTGCCGTTGGGCAACAAAATATATCTGTCCGTAAAGTTCTCTTTGCAACTGCCGTGCTCTGCGATAGCCAGCGCTGGGTTCTAACATGACGCATTCATCTATCGACTCCCTAGTTCGACCTTATCCGTAATGCATCAGGTAAAGTAGCCTCTGACCATCATCCGACACGTTAGATTCAACGTAGCTCTCGAACTATCGCATAAATTTCCAATACGTCATGGGGTTGCCATCAAAGAAACTAAGTTCCACTTTTGGCAGTGCCAAGCTTACAGATAGTGGAGCTAGTGCTGAGCCTAATTCTGCACCAATCACAGTTGGTTCTCTCTCTGAAGTACGGACAGTTATCGGAGTCAAATGTATCCCACAATCCTTAAAAAAATTATGCATGTGGACGTCTCGCTCACTTCTTTCATCTCTGATTTCTGATTCCACATGCTCATTATAGATGTCATCATCTTCATCGGCTAGCATAGCGTTTGACGTAGTGTCATCCACTTTTGACTTAGCTCGCAACAAGACCACCTGTAGTTAAAATTATTCCTTAAGCTGCTTGAACCTGATCAACTTGAGCTATGAAAAACCTCTGAGTATGCAATACAGGCTCACACTAATAGATGCTTCAACCTCATTCAATTAAGCTGTGAATAACGTCTGCGTATGTAGTATACGTTCACATCAGTAGCTGCTTCACCCGATTGACTTAGAATATCAGCAATGTCCCAGAATGCACTGTGTTTCAAACAGTAACTGCTTCAACCTGATTCAATTCAGCCATGAATGACGTCTGGGTATGCATACACACTAATAGACGCTTCAACCTCGTTTACTTAAGCTATGAATAACGCTTCAGAATGCAATATACGATCACACTAGAAGCTTCTCCACCCGATTGACTCAGACTATCAACAACGTCTCAGACTACAGGATGCGTTCACGTTTGCAGATGCTTCAACTTGATTCACTCAAGCTATGAAAAACGTCTGTGTGTGCATTATAGGTTCACACTGATAGATGTTTCAACTTCATTCAATTAAGCTATCAATAACGTCTACATACGCAGTATACGTTCACACCAGTTGATGCTCCACCCGATTGACTTAATTTATGATCAGCGTCCGAGTATGCAGTATATGTTCACACTAGTAGCTGCTCCTTCCGAACCATCTTTACCATGAACAATTTGGAGAACAAACACTTGCGGGAAGTGATGAAAAATCTGTATTTAAAACGTTTGGGGTACATGCTGATCATCGTCTTCGATTCCATTGATTGCCATATTGATTGGACGTTTTTTGCACCGCAATAGATACTTGGCGTTCTAAACATCGTAGTGTGACTGGCTGACAGGTATACCTCCCGGTGATCAGCGGGCAGCTGGAGTTCATCTGTTTCCGTATGTTGTTCCGCATGAACGCCACGCGACATCAATCTAGTTAGAAACAATGCAGTAGAGTGAATAGAATTTACTTCTGAAGATTCTACATGATAGAGTGGGACATGGTACCCTTTTCTTACGCCGATCCATATACACCGAGGATGGAAACAACCACATGATAGCGTCATTTCCAACCATTTCTGAGAGCAACGTTTCATCGACCAGTATCCGTCTGAAATCTTGCAAACACAGATAAATAGTATAAATATCGTATAGGAAATGAAGTTGGAAATGTTGTCATACATGTTTCACTATCAAATGTGTTGGTGTTCTTGTTGAAATGCAAAGCAAACACAGTATGGTCGTACATTTCCATTTCAACCATATCTGTGAAACGCCGCAAAATAAAGCACTCTCATGTGTTAGGATGACGTATTTCATTTTGAAAGTGGCAATGATCGCATTTATAAGACTTGAAAAAGTGAGCTAACGTCAATAACGGATTGTTTCGCGAAAATGGTGGGGAAAACTTTTCATCACCAAGCTAATACTTTTGGGACTTATTCGATATACTCCCAATTTTCCAGTTCACTTAAGCTGTGATCAACGCCTTAGAATGTATTATGCGCTCACTCTAGTAGCTGGTCCATCCGGTCCACTTAAGCTATGATCAACGTTGATAAGAAGAAACGAGAGAAATCAGTTTGTACCTGTAGTTAGACCGTTCTGGCCAAAATTGAAATAAATGCTGGCAGTCGTCGTTTAATTCTGTGGAAACGTGGACCAACTGTCGTCGCAATCATAACCGTACATGATACGATGCCCAAAGGGTTGTAGCTGGAATGGTAGAAGTGGGAATCAATGTTCTCTTCGGATAACTAACGAGCCTCAAACTTGGTAATTATCCCTCAGAAAAATGAGCATTGACTTACGTGCACATGGCAAGCTACATTTAAGCATAGTCAGTAAGCAATAAACAAAACAATGGGCACGTTGTTAATGATGGAATGGGACGTGTTACCCATGCTTACACCATACCGTGGGCAGAAACAACCAGGTGATAAAGTAGACACTTTTCCACCGGAAATGCTATGAGGGAACCAGGCTGAACATATAATTCAGGTGAATAATTAACCAACGACTGCGGCGACATAGCTTTCATTGGGAATTACTGTAAAACTTCGTGTACAATGCAATGCAAACGTAACACTGTCCAAAATTACATAATCAATTACATCTCAAAACCAAGTGATATTGAGCGTTTCTGCAGATTAGGAATATGTATTCCACCACGAAAATTCCGATGGAAGTATTTTCAGAACGTAAAATTGATTAGGAAAGCCAACACGATGCTTTTGTTGAAAAAATGGCGACTCATTTTTCTCAACAAAAGTGCGAATATGAACAATTTTTAGGTATAGCTGATTTTTCTCATTGCAACACAACTGTTATAGTCGATGAAATCTATATATTTCTCCCATACGATGCATTTTAACATTTCATGAAAAATTTCAAAAATCTTTTTTCGCGCCTAAATAGCCGGTTTCCACTCGTTTCGGCCTTGAAGCACAATACGGGCGAACTACACAGTTGCCGTTATAAGTGTCGTAATCTTTCTAGCTGGGAGTGTTCATCAATGCCATTCCTTCTGCAGGTCACCTCGTTTTTATTCCAGCGTACTTCCTAATTTCATGGAAAAGTTAACAGCAACGGTGCCAACAAATGGTAAGGCATGGCAAATATAAGTGATAAAACACGACTTACTTGTCCAGTTCTTGTGCATTGTTCTACGTTGAAGTAGCTTTGTAGGTGTTCCTCTTGTTTGTATTTTTATAAAAGCTTAGTATTCATGTTTCAACAACAGTTCGAAATTATAATCACGCTGTCCTGCATATTTACGTCCAAATTCAAATAAAAGCACGTGTTTCCACGTCTATGACATCGATTTTTAATATACTTCGCCTTCAGTTCTTCGCAATAGCGTAGAATGCGAATCCGCGTTATTTTTCCATTGATCCCTATGCCACTGAACTAACGCAAGTTCCTTGTTCACTTCTTCGGAAGATTGAAACAAAGAAATCTCGGGGAAACAAAATTCTAAGATCTTGGAAACTGCAATATGTCACAAAATTCCAGCAACTTCTATAGCTACCAAATATTTTTTGACTAAAAGACAACAGAGATATTCACGATCTACCAATTACACGCAGCAATGTGGGAAGTGTTCAGTTATTGAGCTGTTCACTGGCAAACAGCAGAACAACGTTGCCGCTCTTGTGCGTTTACGAAACTCTGTCTTCCACTCGACAGAAGGATGAGCAACTACTCAGTGTTATTAGGAAACAAACGGGCACGCCACAGCGACTGCTCATTGCAGGTGATTTCAACGCCCCAAAAGTGGATTGGAGATTGAAGCATGCTGTAAATGGTACATTTGGTAAGGCATTGTTGGACCTTCTAAACGAGAAGGCACTAATTCAACATGTCAATGAGGTCACTAGATGGAGGGAAGGTAAACTGCTACAGTTTTAGATCTTGTTATAACACGAAATCCCAGCGATCTTTCGGACTTGAAGGTCGGAACGCCCTTGGGCAAGAGTGACCATGGAATCATACGTCCGAATTTTAGTTGTGTCTTCGCTACCCCCCCTGTCAAGTATTGTAGATCCATTTGAAGCATGAATATACAACAACTAAGGTCGGATGCAAAACCGTTGAGTTGGATAGATTATCTTGGTACAAATGATGTCAGCAAAGCTTGTGCCATAATTAAAGACAATCCTATGCAACTAACTGACACGCATGCACCACTAAAACGCAGCAGACCTAAAGGCAAGCCTCTGTGGTGGAAGGGTAGGGTCGAAAAGGCGCTGAGACGCAAAAGGAAAGCCTGCGCTGTTTATAACCAGTCTGAGGGGTACATCAGGTTTTGTCAGTATAAGGCGGCTAGAAAGAGATATTCTGAAGTACAAACTAAATGCAGGAAAAACTTCAAAATGAATCTGGTAAAGAACTGTGATAAGAACCCTAAAGCCTTCTTTAGCTACGTCCAGGTCAAAGGGGTCATTAGGAGAGGACCGAGTAGCATTGTTGATACTGATGGCAATGTTAACGAATCATCACTACAAAAAGTAGAGGTTTTCCGCCGGTTTTTCCGGGCACTATATATTCCGGATTCTTGATCTTCCACAATGGGACTGATCACAGGGACAGCGAGAGGGCCAATGATGGGGGAAGTTGAAATAAGAGAGGAGGAGGTTAAGGATAGATTGGATAAACTAGATGTGAATAAGGCGATGGGGCCGAATTACATAAATTTAACGATACTAAGACCTCTCAGTGATGTTTTACATGAGCCTCTCGCCATGTTGTTTAATCTTACCCTACAGAAGACCATCATCCCAGATGATTGGAGTAAGGTAGAGGTGATACCCATCCATAAGGGGGGTAGGTAGCACGAGGTGGGCAACTATCGACCAGTAAGTCTCACACCAGTTGTCCTGAAACTGCTGGAAAGAATTATTAAAGATAGGATTGTGAGACGCCTTGCTGAAAATAGGCTTCGCATTGCAGACCAGCATGGATTTGTGAGGCATAGGTCTTGTCTCGCCAACCTGGTTTGCTTTCTCGATGAGATCACAGAGAGGTTGGATAAGGAAGGGAAATTTGAGGTTTGCTACTTGGACTTCAGGAAGGCACTCCATTCCGTGAACCACCGACTACTGGTCCTCAAGTTGGGGACCTTTGATCTTCCTTCAAGACTGGTGGGATAGATACCGGACTTCTTGAGAAGTCGCATGTAGAAAAGACAGGGAATAGGTCCACAGAAGGTGCAGTAATTAGTGGGCCACCTCAGGGATCAGTGCCTGGACCACTACTATTTTTAATGTTCGTCAGTGATCTCATCAAAGACATGAGGTATCCCTGCTACCTCTTCGCTGATTATGTGGGGGCTGTAGGAAGTCCCGACAGCACGAGCATGCAGGGAGATTTAAATACTGTTCAGAAGTGGTCAAATGAGTGGCGCCTACCCTTGAATGTAGACAAGTGTAATCAGCTGCTCGCTGGGGAACAGCCAGGGTCAGGTATTTTGGTAGGGATGGGGAGAAAGAGCTGAGGAAGGTAGAAACAATCAAAGACCTGGGAGTGCTCATAGAGAGGAACCTCAACGTTCCTAAACAGTGTTCAGAGAAGTTTTACAAGGTTGCTGGCTGGAATGCGAGATAAGTGATATGAAGACAGGCTGAGAAAACCAGATCTGTTTTTTCTTGTGCGAAGGAGGGTTAGAGGGGACTTGATGGAAACCTCCACGATTCTTAAGGAAATAACCGGAATTAAGGCAAAATCTCTGTTCAGCCTGCCTACAAACTGACACCCCCGAGGCCACGGTCTCAAGTTGGAGAAAAAGAGGGTTGCTACATCGATTATAGCTAACTTCTTCGTATATCGAGTCACCAACTGTTGGAACATGCTTCCACTGAGCGCAGTATCCTCTGACAGTGTGACAGAGTACAATAGAAAACTAGATGACAGCTGGCCGTCTTTCTTCCCGGAACTGTTGTGAGGATTTAGTTTAGATAAGTTTCCAAAGTACTTTTCTTGTCGTAGATTTACGTTAGTTAACTTTTCATCTCTATTTGCTATTATTGTTATCTCTTCTAAACCCTATTCATTGCTTCTATTTTATTTACAAAGTTGGTCTTGGCATCTGAAAGTATAGGTTATAGGAGTCCAACCCTCAGTGGTCTTACATTCAACTCTTGTTTCACGTAATTTCAGTGGGAGGATGAACCTGTGTATCGGTGGTAGCTGTGAACTTGTTGTGTTCTGATGGCACTGATAGCTTGAACTCTTCAGTTTTTATCTGGTAACCTTCCTACTAACTCATGGAAGTGAATAATCCCTTCTCTTTGTCGTCGCGGCACTGAGCGCCTTCAGAAGCTCACTGGTGCAAGAAACTGGACAATTTTTGGCTGAAGCCGTTTCGTCCTGGAAACGGAACTGAACTGAACTAGCTGGGGAACAGCAGACTAAAATGCAGACAGCTTTTTCTAACTGCGCGTTTGCAAGGCTTGGAATGCTGTACTAGGCCATGGTGTTTCTACTAACTCTGTAGCAATTTTCAAAGCACGCCTTGACCAACATCTATTGCATTAGTTCATATACTGCACCTACTTTCCGCATTTTAACCCGTTGCCGAGGATCTTGAGATTCTAGGCATCGAGATATGTAAGTCTCAAAAGCTCCACCATCCTACTTCCGTTTACAACCCATTGAACCATTGAACCATTTTTTAAGTTACTTCTGGCGTAACTTGTGCGCGCGCGTGATTTGGATTTGAATATGTGTTGCTCTTTTTGTTTTTTCGTTCTGCGAAAGTATCGTAGTTAACTATAGACTGATTGTTTACTACACTACCAATGTCGTGTGGCATATCATTCAGGTACTGCCATAGCTTGCATCCTATCTCCTGGCTACAGCGACTCGTGTTTGTTGCAAAATGGTCAAACGATCCGCTTGCAGCTTGTGCATCACGTTTGTCCGCGTAAAGGACCATGCCTTAAAAAGCGTTGGTTGTAACACATGGTTTATTGCTCTAGCGTTTCTCAGAGCTTTACCACGCACTCAGTGACGCCAATCTAGACTGCACTCAACTTAACTGCGATAGCTGTCGTTTCTCAGGGAAACTACTTGCTGGTCAAGTAGGCACCACTGGTACTACGATAGCCGCAGCTGTCGAGTTAACCTGTGATAGAACCATAATTCACAACATCGCCGCCAACGCCAGTGAGCACCACCCTATTCATGATGTGACAACACCAACTGAACACAAGCAAAGCGACCAAAAAAGACCGTATGCGTCAGTTATGGCCGGTACCCAGGAGCAGTTGCGCTCAATTGGTACCGACATGCCTGTCGCAAAAACCAAACATCTTGCTGCCCGGTCAGACTCCGTTATACTGCTCGTCACTCCAACTTCGCGACGAACCTGACCTCGAGCTTTGGCTTTTCCTCTGTGTTCAAATGTAAATCATACCTCAAAGTCCTATCTCCATCACTCGTCTAGCAAGGAAACCCGGCTTACTACATGTCAACAAACCGAGGTTGGTGCGCGTTTCCCTTTCAAGTTCCTCGAAAACTGAGGAAGTTCTCTTAGCAGCCTTTACACTGCACTCTTATGACGGCACCTCAATTTATCTTGATATACCTTGCACCGAGCGACAACGGAGACATCAAGCAACGAAAAATGCGGTGGCTGTTGATCTTTCCCGCAGCGTAATTATCAGAAATGTGCCTGGTATATGTGGGTACAACATCGCACACGATATCAATCAGTGGAAATTGTTTGCGTCTGCCCTAAGGCTAGAAAATGTGCTTCTGCAGCACATAATGCGCATCCTGCACACTGGCATGACGAAAGCTGATTCCCTACCACGACTCTTGAAAATTATCGTGACTGCCCCCAGAAAGCTGCACATATACCAGAACTTTTCTGCCATTAGCTCCATCGAAACCCAGAAGGCATAAACTTTCACCCCGATCGTTACAAAGATGAACGCGAGAAGTTGCGAGCTGACTACTTAGCACGAGCTGTTAGGAACAAAATTGCCAAGCACCTAACCGAGAACAAACTGTTGGATGCGAACCAACATGGATTCGTTGAGAAAAGGTCTTGTCCGTCCAACCTGTTATGTTTTCTGAAAGAAATAACACAACGATTGGACAAAGGTGAACTCATGGAAGTATGTTATTTAGACTCCAGTAAGGCATTTGACCCGGTAAATCATCGATTGCCACTGCTGAAACTAGAGCATTACCGGATAGAGTCGACTGTTATTCGATGGATAGCGGATTTGCTTTGTAATAGGATGTTCAGAGTCACTGTTGGTGAATCCAGCTCACAAGTATACCTTGCATTCAGTGAAGTGCCACAAGGGTCAGTACTCGGACCTCCACTGTTTCTAGTCTACGTCAATGACCTGACAATATCATTATCATCTCCGCATTATATGTTTGCTGAAGATTTGATAGTTTTCGGAAATCCAAATCACAATTTTGTCCAATCTGACTTAGTAAAGCTATCCGACTGGTCAGTAAAATTGGATTTACCCCTCAACCCAGAAAAGGGTCTGCACCTGGTTAAAGATAGCAACAAATCTACTCAAAAACAGCTTCCCAATTCAGGTAATCCGAGCACATTGAAGCAAATCACTGAAGCTAGAGTTCTTGAGGTTCTAATCCATAGTGACTTTAAACCCACGACGCAGTGCGCTTTAGCGGCGAAGAAAGCAATGGGCTCGCTATCCAAATCATGAGAACTATCTCTTTCAGAGAGCCGGAAGTAGTGATTCCGTTGCACAAAAAGTTTGTTAGGCCTCATTCGAAGTATTGTATCCAGGCCTGGAGTCCAAGCCTACAAAAAGATAAACAGTGCCTTGAAAGTGTACAAAAGTTAGCTACTGGGTTCATAGGGGGCATGAAGCCATCAGACTGTACTAGCGGGTTAAAAATTCTCAACTTATTTTCCCTTGAACGGAGATGGCTTCGTGGAGACTTGATAGAAACTTTCAAGATCCTAGTAGGTCTTACTAATGTACCGGCTAGTACTTTTTTTCAGCCATTGAAGATGCCCCAACTGAGAGGGCACCATATGATGATCCAGAAACCGGGAGTAGACAAGAGTGCCCGCGCTTCATTCTTCTCTCACAGAGTGGTGAACGCGTGGAACAAGCTCCCCCCGTATACTCTCAAAGCTTCAACGGCCGAAGCATTCAAGTGTAGGCTTGGCCAGGTCTGGAACCGAGTGTTTCCTGAGTCAATGAGGACTTGGTGTGTCATAGCTCTGCATATGTGCCGTGTGTACAAAACTATGTTGTATGTAGCTTTATCTAGATGTAGGCAAACGTTTATATACAGGTACGTAGGTAAAAATTGTATGTATATGTATATACAGATAAAACTTTTCTACTAAACCTATTATTGTTATTAAAGTGTGTAATAATGTTCAGACATTCCTTACTATTCGTTTGTACACAAGTACTGCAGTGCATAACTCTGAAATAGGATATACAACTCAGCCATCACTCGTGTGGATACCCAAGAGGTAGACTATCAGGATTATCACCACCGGTCATTAACAGCTAGAGCGTCACATTACATGCCCACATTTTCACCCTGGAATCCGAACCCTCCTACTCTTCAGTTTAGCAACACTGCAGTTTTAGTTTTAAATTGGATACTGTCATCCATTGGAAACTTTAATTGTCTTTATATATTTATTTAATTCAATCTTATCACTTATTTTTTTGGACAGCCCATGACGGCCCCTCGATATGACTGGTTGGCAGATACAAACCATAAGACAAGATAGCATTGGCCAAAATGTCACTACCACTGGTACTCAACTATATTTTATACGGTCTCCCTCCATCTGAAAAAGCAAAACAGCAAAGACCGTAACCAACAATTTTCAAAAAGAGACCTTTAGCCGGAATAGAGAGGTAACGACATCAACACTATTCGGATGAAATTATTATTTCTCCAACAACAACAAAAATAAATAACTAGTACGACGAGCACATGCCTCCATTCCGAAAGCTACATACTTGGTCCTACCAGGTGAGGCAGTGGGAGATTGGGGGTGTAGAAATCTACTCCCTCCCTCTCACTGCCCAGAAATTTTCGTCAGACTATCTCAGTATCAGTGTGTTCATGTGTCGTCATTGAGAAATCGGGGGTTTCAAATGGATTGAGCTATACCTGAACATGCCCTACGTTCTTAAATTATGTTTTTTCTCCACAACGATAGTAAGCTGTCATGTGAGTACGCAGCCTGCAAACCCTCTTTCAGTGTACAGGAAGAGCAGCGTTGTCTCTCGTAGTACTGCACAATTAGCGTGTCACAGAATTGTTGCAGTTACATAAGAGTAACATATAGCTAGGTTACCACATGCACATTATTCGTTGTTTCAAAATGAGTGCGGACGGATGTGTACGTAGGCATGACCATCTCAGTACGGTTGACTCCATTTTATTGACGAACATGCACGCAAGTTGTTTTCTGGTCCTCTAATTCTTTTTCTTTTTCTTACGTACAAGACTGTCATTGTTTTTGTAGGTTACGGGTATCAGGCAGACGAAGCTTGCTAAGGGATCCTCAATCGAAGCGCGGGAAGCTGTTGTCTATCAGCACAAGAAGCTGAGCTACCAGGCTGATATGCTAATATGTTTGCTTTCATGGACAGTCTGACAAAGGCCAGAGACAATGGCCTTATCTCAGATGCCATCATCTTCGACTTTGCCAAGTCTTTCGACCGTGTCCCAAACGGCCCCCTGAAACACAAACTGGAAGCCTATGATATTCAAGGGGAGGTTCTTCGCCGGATTGTTTCTTTCCTTGATAGCAGAACGTTTGCAGTTAAAACCGGATCAGACCTCTCATCTTCCTCTTTGATTTCTGTGGGAGTTCCTCAAGGGTCAGTGCTAGGTCCTCTGTTATTTCTGATCTGTATAAATGACCTTTCGAACAATATTTCCAGCAACGCCCTCCTATATGCCGATGACCTGAAAATCTGGAATGCCACTACTCCCAGTGCACTACAGATTGATCATGACGCGATAAGGCTTTGGTCGAACGATTGGAGTCTCCCACTAAATGACAGTAAGTGCGCAAATATGTCACTTGGTGGAGGTTCTGGCAACGCTTTCGTGATTCATAGTGCACTCGGCACAGTAGATATGATGAAAATCGACTTGAGGAAAGATCTGGGCATCTGGCTTTTATCTAACTTATCTTTTGCGCATCACCACGAGATGGCAGCGAAAAAAGGGTTTGCCACTCTCAGGATGATTAAGCGCACTTTCCCCCGCATAGAAAAGAAAGCGTTCCAAACGCTTTACGGGGCTTTATGTAAGGCCGCTCCTCGAGTACGTTAATCAGGTCGTTTATACCGGCCTGAAGAAAGATGTATTAGCCGTTGAGCGTCACAGGTCTCAGTAATGTCGCGTACGAGTCTCGACTTGAACTTCTTGATCTATACCCACCTGAATTTCGACGGCTCTGCGATGGTTTAATTTTCACACATTTTCTCTTTAGAGTAGGCCTCGTTGATCAGTTCTTCACTGTAGCGAATGATGACGGTCGGCAAGGACATGGCAGGAAGCTTTTCAAGCTTCGTCCTCGGACCTTTCTTAAACAGCGGTTTTTTCCTACAGGGTTGTCAACTTCTGAAACGGTCTTCCTGCCGTGGTCGTCAATAGCGCTTCTAGCGATCGCTTTGAAGCATAACTTGACTCTCATTTTCCAAAGTTGCTTTTATGCAAATAGTCTTAGTTTGTTTTCTGATATTTACCGTAATTCCCAAGAACGGTGCTACACCCTGTTTTCACCGAATGCCTTTCAGATCAACAGACGCCCGCTTGACATTGAACAAGAAAAACCGACTAGATCCGGTACCCTTGGGCTCTTGCCTGGAACCCGTGTATCAATCGCTGAATCGCTGAGGCTGATAGCCGCCACGTTTTATGAACTGAACATGAGCTATTCGGGGTTGAGCATGAACCTGGATCAGCGACTTTATGTGTGCAAGCCTATACGAATTCAGACGTACCATACGTGCTGGCTTGCAGAGAATGTTAGTAGTAGCTGATACATAATGTTAGATGTATGCGCCAGTCCGTACAGATAGGCATTGACGAGGATCGACGTTGATACGTATGCGGTAGTAAATATGGCTGAATATTGATGGGTATGGATGCAAATCTTCAGTTCGCAAGCTGAATCGTTCTCATTTGTGTGAGATTTCTCACGAGTAGAAGTAACAGTTCTGTAAAAGTATACTCTAGTTGGTGCTCATTTTCTCTGTTGTAGAGAGGTCGAGAGTGGATACCTCACATGAACTCAGAAAACTTAAATTCGAAGCGTTGAAGGCCCCGGGCTTATCGACGCAAGAATCTGGACACTCTGGCTCCTGGCCGTCACCTGTCCTGTGAATTGCACTCCGAGTTGTCCCTTTCTGGAACAACCTGCCAGAAGAGGTCGTCTCAGCCCCGACCCTTGACGTATTTAAGATAAGATTGGATGAACATCTCAGGGTAACCTCAGACATTTTCAACCCGCCTGCTCCTCCAAACAACTTCCGATAGGGAGGGCAACCAGTATAGAAGGAACTACACAAATAAGTATGGCTGGCATGTTATGGTGTGTCTGTTTGTGTACTATGGCTGATGAATGTCTGTATTTTTGTCCTGTTGAATGCCTTGTAGGAGAATGCATGTTCGCGTTTGCAATTGTCTGATGTAGTCAACTGGATCATTGCACCATACCATTTCTTCTTTGCATCAATTCTCTCAACAACTCTGTTGAGGCATGGTGTCTGTCGCTGGTTCGAATCTAGCCGAAGTCCTGATTTTTCACAGTTGGGTTTCATCTAATTCCATAAATCTGCCGCACTACTTATTAGTAATACAAATTCTACGCCCAACAGGGGCGTTGGTGGATTCCAGCGTGAACTGTTTGAGAAAGAGTTTGCGCGCGCGATTTGGATTTGAAGATAAGTGTTGCTGTTTTTGGCTTTTGATTCTGTTTGCGTATAGTAGTTAACTATTGACTAACCGTATACTACACTGCTAGTGTCGCGTGGCATATCGTTTAGGTACTGTCTTAGCTAACTCTTGGCTACAGCGACTAGCCACTGTTGCAAAATGGTCAAACGGTCCATTTGCAGCATGTGCACCAAGTTTGTCCGTGTAAGGGACCATGCACTGCAATGTTTTGGCTGCAACATATGGTTTCATATTT
>JTDE01006662.1:1957-13798 GCA_014338405.1 Paragonimus skrjabini miyazakii
ATTTTTGCAAGCTTCCGTATCTATATAGGATGACTCGAGCCAGGTCAGTGGATTCCCTGTCATATTCAAATTTCATCACTCCTGAAAACGAAAAGATTGGATGATTCCTATAGCGTGAGAGGACATGCACCTAGCGGGCACAATGAGTGAACAAATTATCATGCTCGTACTCTGTTGTCAGGCTAAAGGAGGAGGAGGACGCCCATACACATTTGGTGAACGCTGAACACGTTCGTGTATTCGTACGATTGAGTAAACATACAGTCAACTCTTTTGACAAACCAGTCGTCTGTCTGTAGGTATATGACTGATCATGTCAGATTGCAATAGACTTCGGCCATGGTCATCGCCTCGCATAACAGCACTATGGTTGGTTGGAATAGGGGTGGGAAATGAGAGAGGCGAAATGTAGAATATGTCAACAGGTGTTTGGCAACACGCCCGCGGGACAATTCATGATAAAAGCTAACTACTAGATGTTACTAGTTCACCCACTCAACTTGACCAAGGAAACTGGTTATTGTGTGTCCCTCGGTGAAAATTACCCGCTTGATTAATAACGAATGTCCGTCATTCATCAGACCATCATTTCACACACACTCCCAGAAGTAACCTAAATTTGCTGGTACATCTCAACGACAGACTACGATGTTGATCAGCAGGTTAAGTGACGATGGAAAGAATGGTTAACTCAGTGTACTGTCATTGGCGTTAGTAAATCATCCAGTCCAGGAACCAGAAGTGATGATAGTAGTCTCATAAGACACTACACGGTATGGTAATAACCAGTGTGACAAAAGCTAAATATTAGTGATTTGTAGTAGAAATCTCAAATGTACAGTTGAATAAAATTACAAGAGATTCACTAGACATGTGAAAAGCGCGAATCTGGTTATACGCAATGATAAGAAGCATGGAAATTGTGGGTGAATGTCCAAGTGGATGGCGATGGGTTTGCTCGTGCACATGAATTATGGCTAAGTAAAACGTGGTCGGCATATGATGGCGTACCAGTCGAGTTAACAGACAAATAGAATTTGTAAGTATATATATATATATATATATATATATCGGATGCGAAATTATGTTCGATTGATTCATGTAAGAGAATTGGTCATGACCGTAGCTTTACTACTCATATGACGCTCTGCCACCGTTTGTTGGTAAATCGATATTTGGAACGGGTCAAACTAACAACGAAATTCATCGACTCACAACGAGTTCATCGCTGACGTATGTTTGGGATTGAGACGGCTGTAACATGGGAACGTACAAGTTTGGCTCATAAAGTTTGCCTTTAGTATAGAGATTGTAAAACTCGTAATATGAGACTTGGAATAACTGTAGAAATCATACTCGAATTGAAACCTCCCATGTAAGTAATAAGTAGAATACCTCGTACTGACTGTAGTAAGCAGTTTCTGTTCACGACACAAAAAGCCGAATTTATGGATGTATTGAAGAAATCACCGTCATTGGCTGATCGCAGTGTCACATACAAAGTCACAAACTGTAAGTTAATTGGTGTAAAACAACACAAACAAATTAGCGAACAACGGAAGACGTAACTATAAGACTGACTATTCAATCATGATGTAGTATCATTAACGCGATGTTTGGCTTGGCTCCCGGTCAGATCTTCTATTGCGTCGAGGTTTAGACATGCGGTGAATCGATTAGATTTTCACCGCAGAGGCCCGATTTGCTCACTCCTGAACGAATCGCTAAACTTGAAATTTAAACATCTTGTAGTTCACCACTAGTGTGTGTATAAGTCAGGACGGGAATTTTTACAGCAGTCATCATGACTTCCACACAGGCCTGACATATACGATTCCAGTGAGCGTAAATCAGACGTTCAGAAATATTCATAAAACAATTAATTCTATTGAATAAATCACCCATTTGTCTCGACAAGTAAGGTGAATTCTTTGAAAATTGCGCCTTTTCCCAACAATTGTTATTCATATAAAAGTGATATCCGCTGATTTTGCGGGTAGTTGCAAACAACAACCTGAAGTGACATCTACCAGTCTCATCCTGCACGAACGCGACCGTTCAACGGATTCAGATAAAAACTTCGATTAGGAGGGAATCTTCCGCTTAGCCGATCGTTGTATCTTCCAGAAAAATCGTGCATATTGAGAGGTAGTGGAATGGCCACGTGTTTTAAGTTTCTCACACTCGCCTCGCCCCTGCACGTGTTGTTCGAACTGAGTAAATTGACCGTGCAATACGAAACGACATTCGTGCTCTTCACCCCGCTGATGCAATCATTCCGCTATACTACACGAATCGCTCACTCAACGCTCTTCTGCCGTCGTGCTAAACACGTCGCCACAGATCTGATGTGACTTTAGCAACTTACGTGCAGCTCCATAAGAACGGTTATCCTCGTATATTGATAATTTTAAGTATAAATGAATATCTTCTCCGGGTTCAAACCCTTGATCATTATGACTTTTCAACTTCAATAAATTTGAAGCTGTATTCAGTCGTTTATGTTAGCACTGACAGTTTAATTAGGAAGAATCCACAATATATCAGCAATTCACAATTGTCAACCACACATGTGTACATGAATCCACGCCCATGAAGTTCAGCGTTGTTGTATCAGCTTGAATCAAAACCGCGACCACATTCATCGGTTCCTTCATCTGGCTCTACTTTCGCAAGAACCTACATGTTTGTTTTGTCTACTGCTAGTTCATGTGATATTCACGTGCTTGAACACAACAGAAGACATTCGGTGGTTGTAAAAACAAGCCAGACATCAACATGTGGATGACTTATTTAGCGAAATGCTATACTGTACGTCGAGTTCATGTACTATTGTTGTGATCCGAGAACGCGGTTGGCGCGAGGGTTATTTATTCGCCCAAGCAATACAGGGGTTAAGCACTGAAACAAAACCTGAAAAAAAACCCGAAACAAAACCACTCATTTGCACGCGGTATTCCGCCTCAAACCGTCTCGGCTGTCGCAGACATCAATGCTCAGTTCCACTAAGTAGCAGGGACTCCTATGGGTGATTTTCCTTCCTGCACTTTACCTGCGGCTTGCACCATGTCAAAATATATGCTCCGGTCCTACTACTGAATAGCAGTTGTATGAGTAGTATGTTACGGTCGCTCAACTCCACTGCACTATCTCAATAGTTTCTGTTGGCCATGTGATGCTGAACTCATCGGTGCATTCGGTGTAGTTCTCAGTAAATGTGCACAGGAAAATGGGAGTCTTTTCAGCAGACACACATTATTCGCATTTAGCTAACAGTGTCAAATATGTGCTGGTCATGAAGGTTGTTGAGATCAGCAACTTATTTGCCAAGACACTACATACGGTGGCCACCAACAGTTGGGTGAAACCGCGTGGTGGACAACCAGCAGCATGGTCACGAAATATGAAGACCCTGATTGCTATATTGACCAAAGTGGGTAGGTGTCGCCTGCCTGGATGAGGTCCTCGTGATCATTCAGACCGTTGGCTAGAGACGCTATCCGAGATGGCGGTGTGTCGCAGTCAATGGCGTGCCTGTACTCATACCATTTCCAGTTCTTCCTCTTAGTCTTCTTTCAATAATTTCTAACCTTCTTAGTAGCGTTTTCTTCTAGGATATTGCATGTCACTGTTGAGGTGAGCGGCGGCCCGAGCCACCGCACCTTTTGATCAGGCTCATCGCTTCTATGATGATGATGATGATGACGACAACAACGCGGTTATAACCGAATTGATACGAGAGAAGAATGCTGCGTTTGCTGCCTCCACAATGGACCCGGGCAATAAAGCGAAGAAGGCCACGTTCCGGAGTATCCGCCGTCAACTTGCCGAGCGTATCCGCGGAATCAAAGACAACTGGCGAATGAAGCAGGCTGAGCGGATGCAGGGCTTCGGAGATCGTCGACAACATAAGGAGTCCCACGATTCACTCGAAGTAATCTTCGGTCCATCGATCCAGTCCACTAAAACACGGAGAGACGTGAACACCGGTTATTCATGTACTCAACCAGAGGACATCATGAAGGTCTGGCGTAACCAATTTGGTAGCCTACTAAATCGTCCTACTACCATTGATTGGGTGACCGTGAACGGCCTGTCGCAACAGGATACCAAATCTTCACTTGTTCTCGCTCCGGATTTGCCAGAGTTGCAAAGAACGATCAAACAATTGCGCAATGGAAAAGCTGCAGGCAAGGGTGGATTGCCAGGCGAGATCCTGAAGAATGGCGGATCGGCGCTGGAACGTGCATTGCTCTGGCTGGTTAACTCCATCTGGGATCAGGAAGTGATGACGCAAGAATTCAACGATGTCCTTACACTACCCTTGTTCAAAGGTAAGGGTAGCAAACAATGCCCCGACAGCTATCGGGGCATAATTCTGCTGAGCTGTGCAGGCAAGGTACTTGCCGGAGTCCTGCTGAACCGGCTGAATACGAGAATCTTGGGGACAAGTGTTCCTGAAGAGCAATCCGGATTCCGGGTGAGTCGGAGTACGATCGACCTGGTGTTTACTGTTCGACAGCTTCAGGGGAATTGCCTGGACCGGAACCAGCCTCTGTGTGCTCTCCACGTGGACCTCACCAAGGCGTTTGTGGTAGTGCAACGTTGTCTCGGGGCTTTGGATCAGATAGTCCAGAAATTACAGTTGATCATTGCTTGATTCTAGTCTCAGTCTTCTCGTGATTTCTGGATCTATCCGATTGAAGTATTTTAACATTTTTCATCCCCATCTAATATCACAATTTCAGAAATGTTGTCTATAAAACGCGAGAGCTACCTAATATTCTTGGCTATAAATTTGTTTACTCCAAACAGGTTTGTGATAATACTGTAAGATAAATGCTCCATACAAACTTGCATCGATGCAACAAAAAAGATAACATGGAAAAAGACAATGGTCACGTTATTGAACAGTTTCTTATCTAATAGATTTTACGGATTTTACTTCTGCCTAGCTGTTCATGGGCCCCGATCTGCTGAACGTTTCTGAGGGTACAATTAAAAGGCAGTGAATAGCATTGAATAATCGGAGTACATCGAGCTGCACATGAAACTTGTGATGGACATTATAAAGTCATTTGAGACGGAAATTCCATAAGATAATATCAGTCGTAATTAGTCTGCATGGTATACACAAAAACAAGTACTTAAGCTACTCTATGTGAATAAGAAACTTGCATTTATTAGTCTTCCTTTCAAGGGAGATCCCATGGTCGAAGTTAACTCAAGAAAGCTCAAAAGGTCAGTCGAAACAACCTACCTTGCCGCTCAATTGTTCGTGATTCTCGACTCAAAAACGAACTTCCATTTTCTACAACCAGCTGTTGTGTGTACTCATTTGTTTGCTCGTTTCGAGCATCGTACGTTGGTCGTACTACAAGGCGATTGTCTGTCAGACTGCGTGAACCTCCTCCTGCGTGGTTGAATAGTGCTGTGGTTAAAACGGTTTCAAGCGCGATTGTTGCTCATTTGACTGACTCTAACCATGTTGTGAATGAGGAATACGTTTTTCAGATTGTCTGCGGAGTGCCAAGGAATTCATCAAGAATGGTGAGAGTCTGAATGTTGACCGTTGCTGAGGCCACTAGTATCCGACTGCGCAACCCTGACCTCTGTGGTCAGAATAAGTTTGTGTGGACACTTAACCTCCCCTGGCCCACAATCAATCAAGCTCACGAACTGGAACGGTGATTGCATAACTGATGACAAACATGTCGTCCATAACCTTTATTGGTTCTCTTTCTGACTCAGCCCAGTTACTGATTTCACATTTATCGTGTTGTAATTAGCCTGATGATCAAACACAGAAAACAAGTCTTGTTCGCTACTTCGTCTTTCTCATGACTTCACTGGGTATTTTCGAACGAACTACACAAATGTTAATGGATTTAGTCAGCTTCAACAGGCTTACAGTCCTCAAGGAAAACGCAGTCTGAGAGTGTTACCGAGTCAAGAATCCAACATCAACATTATCGATTGGTCGATTGATATCCTTTATCGATGTAGAAACAAACTACCACGTTTTGCGGGCAGTTTAAACAATCACGCTTGTAGACACTTCAGTAGTAATCAACTAACCAAAACGGACAAGCATATGCTCTCCTCAAATAGACGTCGATTATATCATCAAGGTCAACGCGTTGGAGTGACCTACAATATTGTTGCATAAGGCTCAGGTGTAAATGTGGATCATACGACGAGAGGCGTAGGCCGAAATCAATATCACGCCTTAGCGTCTGAAAGACAGAAGACTTGAATCCAGCATCACAGTCCTGAATATATCATCAGTGACAAATCATGACCACAGTACAATCAACAGGACGTGGTACGGAAATAAAGTAAACTTGTTATTTTGCACAGTGGCCAAATTTGTTCAGTTGGTTATCACTTGTTCCTGGAACATCGTACACAGTGCTGAGGGTATGTTGTGAAACACAAGTAGGAGAAGCATATAGAAACACTAGCTCGGGTTCAGCCCATGCATGCCAAGCCAATTATGATCGCGCCTTATAAAAGTCCGTAGTTAAGCCTCCCTTTCATTTTTCTAACTTAAGTAATTGCCGCTTGTGAACATGTGATTTATAATTTGAATACAGCTCAAAGTTTGTCATTAAATATCATTAGACTGTATAGTAATCTGCAGAATCCATGAAAAATGAAGGCACTAATTGGTCCATGGAGAGTAACGAATATGAATGGTGCGTCGTTGAAAACGACAATTCTGTTAATTGTTAATAGGAACAGAAATCAAAAGCATTCGCCATTTAATCGTGTTCACTAGGTCAGTTGCGCAAACCAGGAAAGTGGTGCCAACTAACCGAAACATTTGGTTTCGTCAACGTTTACTCCACTAGCATATCGCTACCAAAAACAGTGCTAATGTCGGCAAATTTTAGTCCCAGCCTCCAAGTTCGACTCGTTCTAATTTCCCCGTAACGCCCACGAACACATGCGTTGTGTAATGTCTAGCTTGTGACAACGACATGTAATGATTTACCCCTATTTTAGCAACAGTATCGCCGTGCTATCTACAGCAAAGGCCAGATGAGACCGCTTGTCTCGATGGTTACATGCAAATTCACTTAGTTGTACGTTATAGTTATTTTAGTGACTGTCTGCAGATTATTATCCGAGGTAACCTGCGTTCTTAGGTTTGTGTCAAATGATTATCTCGGATAAAATGTGATTAGGGATGTATAAGTAACGAAGTGACTGCATCGCACCAGGACGGACAAAATCGATTTCAACTGGTCACTTAGAAGTCTGTGAGTTGTTTCGCCTTTCTCATATGGGTAGAATGAAAGTGCGTTTCACATTGCTAACTTATGTGCTGATGTCAATAATCATGGTGTTGATGAGATGACTAAAAAACTTGCAATATTTCCGAAACTACGTCACACTTCGTTACCTTATACTGGATTGATATCAAAGTCTACAAATCGATTCGAGTGTGTTTACTCAACCACTGTTCGGATTGCTGTACAATGATCCAGAACGCAAACATCCAATGAATTTCCCTGCCCTAATGTATCCTGATCTTTGACCAGATTCTTACAGAAAATTTCGACAACGAAATCAATAATCTAGGTGGGTAAAATTAAAATATGAAGTGTACGAATGTTAATCCACATTGTCAAAATTTGTGAATTCCGGAACGTGTGAGTTTGTTAACATATCCATGAGCAATGTGCGTTTACTACGATTCGTGACATTCAGCCGACTCAAACATGGTTATAATGATTTTTGCCAAACTGAATATGAACAATTTTACCGAATTCTGATCATACTAGAGCCATAAAACCGTAGGAAGATATTTTGAATAGTATCTCAGCATTTTTCTCGTATCCTCTGAGACGACGAATCAAAATATTTCAGAAGGGGGCATTACAGTCGCGTATGAGTATCCACAGTGGAAGTTTGGGGATTTAGATTATTTCAGATTGGACATCACTCACAGTTGATCGCAACCTTCGCATTCAGATAAACTTTTCGGCTAGCTCACTTTGAAAGGAAGCACTAGACTCGAGCTTCGCTCTTATTAGAGTCCATCAATAGTGTATATCCTTGTCCGGATCGAAGTTCACACTCTTATTCTCGTGCTTGTGCGTGTTAACCACAACGCCAGTAACCTCACTATAGGCATGACCGAATGATCAAATCCGAAGGCTCAACAACAAATCGGAATGAATAGTGTTCAGCTTGTCCGAGCATTTCGAAACGAGAGTGAAAAGCATCGCCCTGTACTATCCAGTCGATAACGCCGTGACCAGGAATCCTCAGTTACGTTGAAGTTACTATCTTCATTGAACCAACTGGACATGGTTTGCATCAGTAGTGGAAATTCAGTCTATTCACTTCTTTATCCAGCAAAACACAGCATATACGACATAACACAATGCATGTCATGATTGAAAAACTTAAACAAATCGGCTGATTGTTACAAATTAAAGATTTACACATAAGTAGCGTGATTTCCCCTGTGCATCTATGAAATACTAGTTTTATTTGATTATACTAGTAGTTCATTTGGATACAAAACTAACAACTCAATGGAACACACAGTGGATTGCATCTGATCGAAACAATCAAGTTGACGAAATTTTGAACAGTACACCTGTCTCATATGAATTGGTTTTGGCTCAATTCTCTACTGCTGGTGTCCATCTTTTGCTATAAGTATAAAGCAAAACCTCCTGGATCATGATGTGTCAATCAACGTGTCGTCGAAACATGTGTCACACGTTCGATGTCGTCACCAACAAGAGCCAAGACGACCAGACATATCTCAAAACAGCACTGATGCACAAGGATTGCACTCAGGGAAATAATGAATATACAACCGGGTGTGACTGTTCTCTTCTACTTCTTTAGCTTGACACAGCAGTGATGTTTCATGTACTGTTTTCTTAGCATGACTATTACTATCGTATCTGACAGATATATGCAACTTACTTATTTGCAATTTTCACAAATGTAAATAGAATGTTGAGCAAGCACGATACTTCGTAAATAAGTTTATCACATTCTTGAAAACGTGTGCCTATCATGAGAACAAAACAACGTCTTCCGCAGAAAGGCTGAAATTAATATCTATTCCGATTGTGAACGTCATCCAAATGTAAGCCAAGGACAGACAAAGATTGACAATCAGTCGTTTTCGAACAAGTAGACCCGGCTCTTGACGGTTGGTCAATAAGATATTTTACATAATTAAGGATTTGAAACATTGAGTTCCCTTTATCCAGTTCATTAAGACGGCAAGAAGACATACATTGCGAGATGCAAGCATTTCGTTTATTCTCATCAGTCGAATACATAAAACATTCAGTTATATAGGTTCAGCGCATGGCGACAAGACAGTGAAATGAACGAACATCAACATGAGAGTAATCAGGGTTCACTGCCACGGTAACGAAATTGATTGCGTCAGCACCTTTTGCCAACAAAGGACCGGTGCATGACGCTTGGTCAACAATACCTCGGAGAACGCCAACAGCCTAGGGTTGCGGTTGCGCAATAGGACCATAAACGAAGTGACAGGGTCAACCACATGACCTGTTGCAATTAAGTGTTTCGCGATCGAAACACTGACACACGTTGACTCATTGTTCCCACTAGCCACTTGGGGATGTGCTCCGCCTTCCTTTGTCGTAAATTACGGTTCGTTCTGCCAATGTATGAGTCACCGCAACCGCAAGTGAACTGGTAGATAACATGAGAGGCAGAGTTTTCCGAGAAAGAACGATCGGGGCAGTGGAGACTGATCCTGCGGGTGGAGAGCAACAAGCGCAATTCCGCTGCGGGATATGTGCGATCAATGGCTGATTTCAACTTTCGACTTACATCGGTAATATTTGGGTCACCTGTGTAAGGAAGGGTGATGAAAACCTGCTTCTTCGGCAATGATTGTGGTTGGGGGATAGCCACTCGTTCCTTGCAATGAATTTCAATAAATTTCAATAAATTTCGCCGAATGTCCATTCGCAAGCAGAACACTTTAAGAGCTCCTCTTCAGATTTCAAGTGTTCGATTGCACATACTTTCCTTGCTCGGTGAAAAATTGTTCGTACTAAACTACGTTTGTAAGCCACGGGCGCCAAGGAAGAGAATTGTAGGTACTGCCCACTCCATGTGGCTTTTCGATCAACAGACCTACTGATTACTCCCATGTTGATGTTCGTTCATTTCACTGTCTTGTCGCCATGCGCTGAACCTATATAACTGAATGTTTTATGTATTCGACTGATGAGAATAAACTAAGTGCTTGCATCTCGCAATGTGTCTTCCTGCCGTCCTAATGAATTAAGGATTTGTTAATTTTGATCTATCATCAGAACAGAAAGCCACGTTGAAATATCAAAGTTGTGATTTGTAGTCGATAAATGCCTGCAATAGATGAAACGCGGTGGTTTCCGACGTTCAGAGCGATAAGCGGTCGATGTTCCGAAAAGTGTTGGCTTACTGAATAAACAAACCTTGCACCATCCGTGTTCTTGGCTCACAACACCTCAACGCAGTCATTCCTGGAGTCCTGAAAAGCAGCTGTTACCATGGCAGTCAAATATGAACTAAATAAGGATGGGGCAACGACATAGCCCTGATTCACACCAGTGACAATGTCAAAATCATCAGAGGTAGATCCACACGATCGCCTTCATGCCCACGTGCAACATTCTAATCAAACTGACGAACTTACCTGGACATCCAAACTTACCAAGCTCCATCCTCAACGCCTCGTGGCTCACAGAATCAAACGCCTTGGTGAGGTCCACGTGAAGAACACAAAGGGGCTGGTTCCGGTCCAGGCAATTCCCCTGAAGCTGTCGAACAGTAAACACCAGGTCGATCGTACTCCGACTCACCCGGAATCCGGATTGCTCTTCAGGAACACTTGTCCCCAAGATTCTCGTATTCAGCCGGTTCAGCAGGACTCCGGCAAGTACCTTGCCTGCACAGCTCAGCAGAATTATGCCCCGATAGCTGTCGGGGCATTGTTTGCTACCCTTACCTTTGAACAAGGGTAGTGTAAGGACATCGTTGAATTCTTGCGTCATCACTTCCTGATCCCAGATGGAGTTAACCAGCCAGAGCAATGCACGTTCCAGCGCCGATCCGCCATTCTTCAGGATCTCGCCTGGCAATCCACCCTTGCCTGCAGCTTTTCCATTGCGCAATTGTTTGATCGTTCTTTGCAACTCTGGCAAATCCGGAGCGAGAACAAGTGGAGATTCGGTATCCTGTTGCGACAGGCCGTTCACGGTCACCCAATCAATGGTAGTAGGACGATTTAGTAGGCTACCAAATTGGTTACGCCAGACCTTCATGATGTCCTCTGGTTGAGTACATGAATAACCGGTGTTCACGTCTCTCCGTGTTTTAGTGGACTGGATCGATGGACCGAAGATTACTTCGAGTGAATCGTGGGACTCCTTATGTTGTCGACGATCTCCGAAGCCCTGCATCCGCTCAGCCTGCTTCATTCGCCAGTTGTCTTTGATTCCGCGGATACGCTCGGCAAGTTGACGGCGGATACTCCGGAACGTGGCCTTCTTCGCTTTATTGCCCGGGTCCATTGTGGAGGCAGCAAACGCAGCATTCTTCTCTCGTATCAATTCGGTTATAACCGCGTTGTTGTCGTCATCATCATCATCATCATAGAAGCGATGAGCCTGATCAAAAGGTGCGGTGGCTCGGGCCGCCGCTCACCTCAACAGTGACATGCAATATCCTAGAAGAAAACGCTACTAAGAAGGTTAGAAATTATTGAAAGAAGACTAAGAGGAAGAACTGGAAATGGTATGAGTACAGGCACGCCATTGACTGCGACACACCGCCATCTCG
>JTDE01006663.1:0-23301 GCA_014338405.1 Paragonimus skrjabini miyazakii
TGTCTACCGCCCAATGGTGCTGTCTATACTACTGTACGGCAGTGAAACGTAGACATTGTATCAGCGGAACGTGCACTATCTGAGTCACTTTCATTTGCAATGTCTGAGACGCATCTTGGGTATTCGGTGGTCGGACATGATTCCGAACGCTGAGGTACTGCGGCGAGCGGACATGAAGTGGATGGAAGCTTTGCTGATGTTGAATCCGCTCCGTTGACTGGGTCACGTCCGTCGGATTGGCGATGACCGTATCCCGAAGCAGGTGGTGTGTGGACAACTGGGATCAGGTAAGCGAACTCCCGGTTGTCAGAAGCTGAGATACCAGGATACTGTGCAGGTAAGTCTTTCACGATGTAAAATTGACTTTAGGTGTTGGGAAGACTTAGCGTTGAACCGGACTTCTTGGAAGAATACAATTCGGACGGGCGTCCGCGAGTTCAACGGGCAGTTATTGCGCGGCCGAGAACGAAAGCGCGCGGTACGCAAAGGAACCATCGGTGCCATAGGTCGTGGTGACATGAGTATATGACGTTGCGATGTGTGTGGCCGTGAATGCGCTGGCCGCCTTGGATTATTAGGTCACCAGCGTACTCATAATGCACCGCCGGCGAAGAGACGACGAGTAAGTTAGGCTCAGATAGGTCATATCAGCATATCCATTCTATTTCCGTTTATGATTGCATCGACCAAGACCATGGTCGTTTGGCAACTAGTCCGCTCCTCTTTTCAGAAACTTCAGTGTCTGTGGTCTTCTATCCATTCTTTTTTTAGCTTTGTTAATTTATTGAATGAGGAATCGTCTGTCTGATCCCTTCTTAGTTCAACTTTTCATTTTAACTGTCAACTTTATCCCCTCCGGAATGTCCTAGATTTTACTCGCATACTGAAGTGCATCTTGTATTACATTTCACACATCTTTCTCCCTAGTGTACATTTTGTCATTGTAGTTTCTCTCTGCTTATTTTCCGAAAAATAAGGGCTTCCTTTTCGCGCTAGCCATTCAGTTGGCTAACCAGCATTGGCCGGCCGAGCACAAGGGCTTTACTCACGCACCTACTGGTCTTATTCTTTCAGGTTTACACCGGATACGTGGTGTGTGAGTGGAACCGCAAGTGGTGCAGCGCAAGTCATTTTGAGTGATGATTTAAAGCGCAGGCGTCCCTTGGCTTCGGCCACTGTGACAGGCTAATCTGTTTCGGAAGCCGCCAACCAATACACGATCTGATCAGCATAATCGAGGAGCGGCTTTATATAAGTCCCATAAAGCGTTTGGAACGCTTTCTTGTCTATACGGGGGAAAGCGCTTAAGCATCCTAAGAGCGGCAAACCCTTTTTTCGCTGCTATCACTTGGTGATGCGCAAAAGATAAGTTAGACGATAACCAGATACCCAGATCTTTTTTCAGAACGATTTTCATGATATCTGTTGTGTCGAACGCACTATGAATCACGACGGCGTTGCCAGAGTCTTCAACGGGCGATATATGTACGCACTTATTGTCATTTAATGGGAGGCTCCAATCGTCCGACCAACGCTTGATCGCGTCAATATCAATATGTAGTGCACTGGGATCAGTGGCATTCCAAATTTTTAGGTCATCGATGTATATGAGGGCGTCGCCGGTAATACTACCCGGAAGGTCATTGATGTGAATCAGAAATGCCAGAGAACCTAGCACTGACCGTTGAAGAACTCCCGCAGAAATGAAAGAGGGAGATGAAAGGTCTGATCCGGATTTAACTCTACACGTTCTGTTATCAAGGGAAGAGACAATCCAGCGACGAACCTCTCCTTGTATAACGTAGGCTTCCGGTTTGTGCTTCAGAAGGCCGTGGGGGACACAGTCAAAAGCTTTGGCAAAGTCGAAGAAGATGGCATCTGAGATAGGGCCATTGTCTCCGGCCTCCGTCAGACTATCCATGGAAATAAGCATATTAGTTATGCATGACTGATTAGGAAGGAAGCCATTCTGGGTAGAAGAGTACAGACGGTTTGAAAGGAAGTGGTTAAGGATGGCACGCTCCAATAAGCGTTCCATTATCTTGCACGGAATACTAGTGAGGCTGATTGGCCGGGAGCTAGCCGGAGCGTGCTAGTAACCCGCTTTAAATATGGGCGTGACCGTCGCCTCTTTCCGTGCATTAGGGAGAATGCCAGTCTGGAGTGTCTGTTTAAACAATTTATAAAAGGGTTCTGCCAGGCTAGCAGCCGCTTCTTTGAGAATTCTGGGCCGGATTTTGTCGGGACTCGTGGAATTGTATGAATTCATTCTGAATAAAAGAGCTTCAACATCCAGCACAGAAAACTCGACGGTAAAGCGTGGTCGCGGGAAATTCTGCAGTTCAAGGATAGGGTGTCAGTTCGGCGATATGACATTGTAGACTGTTGAGTAGTACTCACTGAATAACTCGGTCACAACTAGGGAGTCAGATGAGGTCGCCCCGTCGGGCAGTCGCACACAAAGAGCCGAGGGTTTATTATTTCTTAGTCATCGCATATGCTTAAATAAGTTTTTATTCTTGCGGGCTTTGAGAAGGACCTTTTCTTGTGCGCGTTTGGTGTGCTCACAGGTTTTCCGTCTACACCTATTTCGAACGATGTGGAACGCGTGTAAGTCTTTCGAGTTTCTCGTAAGCTTATGTTTCGCAAATAAATGGGAACGGTCATCAAGGAGACGACGTAGTCTATGTGGAAGAGGTGGCCGATAAGAAATGGTGCACAGTTTGCGCGGCACAAATAGGTTATCCGCCTTCTCAATTGCGCGTTGAGGCGTGCGGTGGTTCTGGTCAACGGAGCCATAATCAGGAAGTAATGAACCTATGTAGCTCCTCAGGCCGTTAAAATCAGCCTGATTAAAGTTTCGAACTGCGGAATTCTTTACTGGTTGCTGTAACCAGTAACACATAAGATCAAAGATGACCAGAGAGTAGTGACTGTGTCCGGGTGGTGATTTGATGATCACTCTCTCTGCCAGGTGACTCCCATTGGCAATGACTAACTCGAGCAGAGAGGGATTCTGACCAGGGCGATGTAGTGTCGGGGCGGTGACATGCTGTGTCCACGCTCTCCGTCGCACTAACGTCGATGGAGTAGTCGAGGATCCGCTTTCACATTCCTGGTGAGAATCGAATATCCAATTTATCTTAGGAGCATTGAATTCGCCTGTAATAAGCAGATGAGTGAAGAGTTGTTGTCCTAGAAAGTTGTCTGGGTTCATAAGAAGAGTCGTCGTCGGAGACGTCGGATGAAGTAGAACGGCAAATGAACCCCACTAGGAGTGCGTCTGGGCCACGCAATGCTTGTCGATGCCACAGAGCACCACATTTATCAGAGAACTGAAATCCAATGATAACCCTGGGAGTTGAGAGATATTGGTGAAGGGAAATCGCAAAGCCCTCAATTTTTCCTTGGGCGGAGTCAGCTGGGTAATCTGAATATCCGGGGACACTCAGTTCACGGTCACTGTCGTTGTCTGTAAGCCAGGTCTCCATGAAAGCAAATATATGGGGTTGTATGTCATTAGTTGACTGTCTGATTTCCAATAATTTATTAAACAAACTCAGACAGTTCGTATACATACACTTGAGAGCCACTTCCCCACATGGCTTGGCGAGAAAAGAGATAGGAAGATGCGAGAAGGAGCTCGTGAAATGAGACGTAGAATTGAGGATGTTGGTGTGATCGTGCTCGGTCTGTGCGGCCGGGTGGATCTGTTGGCCCTCTTGTGAGGCTGCGTACGCGACAGCACCACTTGTGCGTATGTCACCGTTCCTACTTGAAGCTTGGCCAGCATTTTTGGTGTCACAACTTATGGCCTCTGCACCCCTGATAAATCCACCTCTTTCGGAAAGTGTTTTGGATTTTTCCCCCAGGGAAACGTTGACATTTTTTTTTAAAATACAGGGCTTAAAGGGGGTAAAGATCGCTGTTTTATGGGGCCGCCGATAGAAATATCCTGCGGGACGGGGCAACAAAATACTTTTTGCTTCACAGGTGGCGACTCTAGCAGGCCCCTATTGTTCTGAATTCTAGGAAGGAAAAATTTTCTATGAGGTCTCTCGGTGGCTTTTGGCTTTGGTAACTCAGAGAACGGCATTTGTGTGGTGTCTTGAACACTTTTGTCCGTGCTTGGGGCGTCAGCCTTTGGAATGGCGGTTACAAACACAGCGTTCTCGTTTTCCACCACTGGCACATGGCCCGAGTGGATACTGCCGGTGCAGAAACCACTACCTTAGTCTCCAGTTGTAGTTTCCGGCCTGCCATGATTCGTGACTTAGTGCCTGTTAGCTGCCAGCGTTTCTCCCTCTTTTGCTGAAAGCGGTCGAAAAAACGCAATTCAGGTGGACGTTAGTGGATTTCAGAGCCTCTCATTTTTCCACCACTGTTTAGGGACTCAGCATGGCTGGCAAGGTTATCAAAAAGCCGAGTGACTTCTTATTTGCCTTTTTGCGCGTAGCCTGCTCACGAGCACTAGATTTGTAACGTCCGGGTGAGAACGAAGAAGCTAAGAGTGACTTAGCTATTTCGGTTGGTGAAGACGTTGTGGAGAAGCGGCCCCATAAAACAACTCTCCTTTCCCTGAGAGCTTTTTTCATATTTGCCGCTGCTTCCTGTATATGTGCAGTTGACAGGACAACTGCCGTCTTTGTGACCGCAACAGCAGGGGGGCAAGCGCTATGTGTTTATTTGGGGACTGGAGTTCCAGCTTCATTTCGGACAGAGTCCGCTGGTATTCCTCCATCCTATTCCCCGTGGAGGAAAAATAAGGACATATAGTGCTAAGAAGAACAGCTGCACGTTTACAGTCGCAGGTTATCTGCGTCGCTTCACTTTTCGTGGCGCGTACGTGATTATACTGGTGTTCGTTGAGGCCAGTGCATTCGAGGTGATACCACTTCTGGCACTGGTGGCACTGCACACAGTTTTGCACGGACATTTTGTATCCATAACGGCCGCAAATGCACGTTGTCTCAATCGTTTAAGTCCCAGTATTGTTAGGTCTTACTAGCGTCATTGTCAATAGACACAAGCGATACACAATATGAAGCAGATACAGAAACGGATACAATGCGACATAAAAGTTTCAATATGTCATGATTTGGTATGTTATTCGGTAATGAATAACAGTAATATAATGCAATTTTTGATGCACAGGGCGCCAATAGAGCAAAAAATGCGTGGATAATAACGGGAAGAAAATTTGAATCAACTTTCGAGTTACCCGCGCAACCGAGTCGTTCCTATTTTTCTGATATGTCTTCTGTTTTAGTTGTACGCTTACCCCTTGAGCCTATCCGTTATCGTTACAAGTCTCCCTTGGTGGTACCCTATTTTGGTCATTTTTATCATTTGATTGATAATGTCACTCCAAGCGTAGGGATAAGGGAACAGAAATGGCAAGTCCGGCTTAACCTGGACGACAAAACTAAAATCATACTTCAATTAATACAAAATAGGGGGAGATTGTTCCAACATTGTTAAGCCCCGTTTTTAATACATCTGCGCTCCACGGTTTAGCAGTATTCGTAGGCAATTTGTTCCACGATTTTGTAATGCAGTTCGCTGTCGTGTGATGGACGCCGATTTAGATTCCGACTGTGTAAGTTATGTGCATGACTTACTGGGCCTCTGGCTTATGTTTGTCCGTCTTTCTTCAACATTCCAGATTTCTGCTGGGTCCCCTCCTCCAAAGTAACGCTGTTCCTCGGTGTCTCCACTCCGCTTTACATTACAGTTTGACCACCAGGTTAGTGAAAAAGTTAAATCGAACAGACCCTCGTGAACTTGTTTAATTGATCTTGATTCTATGATATTTAACTCATTGTTCTCACGCATGGCTAACTATTCCTTTGTGCTTGTCGTTTCAGGTGTGCAGACGAGAGACGTTAATGAACAAACAGGAGTAAGGCACGCGCTGAAGAATTGCACTTATGAGGTCAGCAAGTTTCCCGAACCCCGTTTGTAGGTGACTTATGCAAAAGACTGATTGGAGCGAAATAATTGTACCCTGTTTCTGTTTCGTACCACACACAAAATACACACGCTGTTCTTAGGGCTCGTTGTTCTTGTTGTCCCGGTGTTCTGTTGAGTGACTGGTTGTTGTGTGTTGGAACTATTTCGTACATCATACGTTGATCGTACACTATCGTTTCCGCTTCAGTGCGTCCGTGCGCGTCGAAGATTGTGCTGATCTCTTGTACATTACGAGGGATTAATGGAAAAATGGCAAAAGGTTTTACTTCACGTTATTTCGGAGAACTGAAGATGGAATATGATGAAAATCGATGTCGTAAACCTGGAAACATGCTTTTATTTAAAATTGGACGTATTGAAGCAGAAAAACGTGATTATACTTCCAACGTCTGAACCGATGTTCAAAACGTGAGGATTAAGTATTTTATAAAACTTCAAATGTTAGGTACGCCTATTAACTTATTTCGACACAGGACAATGCACAAGGACTTGTTAAGTTAGTGGTATTTTCTGGGCTATATCAGCCATGATTTGCCGTTCTTTGCTATCACTGGTGTAAACCTTTCTGTGGAATCATGACATACGCCGGAATGTAGATGAGGTATCTCGCTGATCAAACGACCCTGATGAACACTTCCGTTTAAAAGCTTACAACACTATAGCGCATTTGTCCAGGCTTAGGAGTTATGCCAAATTGTAATCCATGCTTAGACCTTGAAAACTGCTCCGTCCACTTGTACTACACTACGAGTAAGGCAAAACGGTACCCCATGCTAAAACACACAGGTGAACAGGTGAGGTCACTGGAAACAAAAGCGTGGAGCTAGTGAAGTGAATTATGTATTCCATAATTGTGGGAAAAGGTGCATTCTACCTCCGCTTTTCCTCTGCACAGAATGTAGTCTTTGGTTTTCGCGTTTTATGGGTGTATTCCCGATTGATTGAAACCGTGTATCAGATGAACGTTTCATTATCATGTCGTTCATTGTATCTGATATCTGCAAAGAAACTGCGTACGCATATATGGAACAACTTACTTTATTTAATTATATCAGCAGGATAATCGCTTTAGGTTGTGTTAATTTGCGCTTTCTTCGGCCCGCGTGCAAGCGGTACACTTTCAGCAGACCGGCCTAAGTCGACACCCGTTGTGGTTAATGTGCGGAACTTACTTCCCATTGTCACTGGGGAAGTGCGAACAAAGGCTGAAGTCGAGAGAGCTGACGATATTAAGAATTCAAAACGTGCACTTACCAGGTGACTGGGGTTGAAGCTGCTTGCCACAGAAAGGACTCTCGTTTATGTCTGCATTTTGGATATATGTAGAGTGAAAAATCAGCTGATCGGCATCATAATAATAGTTGTCCATTCGTATCGGGTCACCGCAGGGCCAAAATGGCAATCCTGTTTTTGACTGGGTTGCTTACTGCTTGTAGGTGAGCATATGGGAGAATTGTACAAAGGTAAACCATGTTTTGCATGTCCCATTATTTTACTGGCAAAGGCAATGATGCTGTTAAATCGGGTCACCACCGTGCGGCTGTTACAGGCATGCAGTTTTACAAGCACGTGTGCAGGGCTTTATAGTGACGGTTGAAATTGGCTGCAGCAAGCGGCCAAAGCTGCTGGCCCACCAACTGTCGAATTAAAAAGCTGTACTTTACTAACCGTCGTTCATGAGTAGGGACGTGACCTTTGTGAAGGGAAATGAAAACTACAAAAAACCTTACCGTAGGACGACAAATGTTTTCGAAACACCGACAGAACTTGTGTGCGTCGAAGCCATATTGAACGGTAAAGGTACACTCACAGATGCTTTGTACGATATCCGCGACGAAAGTACCGTCATCGTGTTGCACACGAAGCTGCAACATTCAAGGTGACTTCTAGAGAACCGCTTACCTTGCACTTAAATACTCTTTCGAAAGGGAGTCGTGGGGCCTGTCCTCTCAGGTGTTTTTGAACAAGGTGACTTGCGAGCGTGGTTATGCTGTGAAGTATGTTCTTCACGTACCAGTCGCCATCCACAACCTCACGACGGCCGCACTCATAGATCGTTTGTACTTCATACCCTCGCAGCGGCCACTCACCGTGGATCCATATTTTCCGAATGGCGATGGTTAGGTAATCTCTTGGGTGCGTTCTCTTCTTCAACCGTCCGTTTGCATTCTCCAGTCTATGGCTTGTTCCAGTGCCAAAGTGGACAACATAGGTTTGCGTATGGATGGCCCACTTCGGCTTGGTGTACAGCCAATTACACAACAAATAATTCAGAAACTTCTTATCCGTTCTGCAGATGATATGCAAATCACGCTTAAACATACGGTAAATAGTGTAAGGGTGCAACTTAATCTTCCTCATCGTCTGCGTAGCCATTCGGTAGAAGAGGCAACGACTGCGAAGATTGTCTTTTAACGAACATGTCGGGCGAATTTTAGCGACTTACACGCTTGCGTGCGGCATCACGTACATAAAAGTAACACAGCAGGACGTTGGATTAATGGGCTGCCCTCATATACACAGCCATCTTATTCATGACAAACGTTTCCACCGTGATCTGCTCGTCCATCACTTCCCGTAAAATTTCGAACAGTCTACGTAGTGGGGTATATTCCTTACTACGAACGTACTCGTATATCACGGGTCGGTCGTGCACCATAACATATGTTACGAGGAACTGATATAACTTCTACCTTCGAAAGCATGTGGAAATATACAATGACATACTTGTACCTGTTTGTCCCGTGAGTGGCATCCACATCAACAACATGCGGGAAACGTCGAAATTGTCCAATTTGCGTTTGCTGGCCGGACCAGATATGCGCATATCTATTGCCTTCGTCCCTCAAGGTGCGCACCACGCCTATCATACTAATCACCGACAGCACCTCATCAAGGTTCTCTGATGTTTTGTGACCAATCTTACATAATGGACTCATTTTGCATAGCAGGAGGTAACTTGCGGCGAATGTTTCCAACGTCAGCGGTTGTGGTAAACTTCCCGTAAGTATCCGTTACATAGTGTTTAACGTCAGAATTTGGTGTATTGTATTGCAACAGCTTCCTGCATTCGTTCAATTTGCTGGCGGTGAGTCCATGATACGCAGAATAGGACTCATATAGCAGACGACTGAGGGGTGGTTGCGCTCCAAACACGTACCTCATCGGACTACATGAACTCGCGACCTGCAACATGTCGCAAGAAATGTTGAAACTAACAAAAGCTACCACACTACACGAGTTGCACACCCCTCCATACACTCCTGAGCCATTTATACTTCATACAACGATGATAAATCTTCACGGTTTTTAGAAAAGCATGTCAATTTATCTCATCGACTTCAAAGCAGTGTTCGTCCTACGGCTCGTCCCACGAACGCAAATAACGTCTGCCTCATCCATGTACCTCTGAAGGCACTCCTGGAAATATGAGAAAGTGAGAAATTCACGATTCTCAAATATTGTTTGAAAGTCGCAACGTAATCCATTTCCTATAAATGAAAAATAAATCAATGAAAATAGAATGATCAACAAATTAAATAAATTAAAAAATTAATTAAAAATTAATTCATCATTCCTGTGGTAGCACCGCCATTAGTAATCAGCCAAAACATCAGCCATACCGAAGTTCGAAAAAGATTTACGATAAGGTTGTTAAAACGGTCCGTCTAAACAGACAGATATGAGCTCAGGACGCAGACATCGACTATTCCAAATTTTGCACCATGTACTGAGCGAATAAAAATGCTTCAGGCAAATCAATTCCCCAAACACGACAGCTCAGGAAATCACGGTTCAGGAATGGCTTTCAAGGCCTAAAACCATCGGCAAATTCATAAGGAAACATCAAAAAATGATAGCAACGGGACAATCACATGAAAAAATATTCGAAAGCATTGATTTTCGTTATGTTTGCTGCCAATTGCGCACAGCGAATCATAAAGACAGCACTAGGGTTTTCACGGAGTAACGTGCTTATGCATACTTACTCTCATTCCGAGAGAGATACCAGCCATCGTACCAACGCCCAATCGCGTCTATATCATTTTGCAGCGTGACGAAGAGTGTTGATAGAAACATGGTCTACGAAGTCGTTGATGTGAATTATAAATAATAGAGGACCATACATTGCATCTTGGGGAATGCCCACACAAACCAAGAAGAGGGTTGAAACGATTGACCCCGTGTTAACACTTAAAGTTCTCCAATCAGCAAAAGAGGCAGTCCATCAAAGAATTTCTTTGTGGATGAGATACGCCTCCAGTTTCTACCCGAGAGGATCATGTGAGACACGATCGAAAGCCTTGGTGGATTTGAAGAAGGTAACATCTGGGAGGTGGCCATTGTCTTCGGCCTCCGCCAGACTGTCCACGGAAATAACTATGCTTCTAATGCATTCTGGGCTAGATAGAAAGCCAGTCTTGATAGATAGAACAAAATAAGTTCCCAACGAATGTCTAACAATGGCGGGTTCTAACAAACGCTCCATCCACTTGCATAGGATATTGGTGTGGCCGATCGGCTGATTGTTAAACGATCAGGGTCGATCATCCGCCTTGGGGATTACTGTGAATTCTGATTTCTTTCATGCATTGAAAAGATTGTCAGTCTAGAGTGTTTACTGAAGCAGCTTATGAAAGAGTTCCGTCGGACTGCCAGTTGTTCTTTCGAAGATCCTAGAGTTAACTTCGTTTGGACTCGTCATACTCTATCAGCAAACCCAAGTTGGAGGCCCCCAGCGATTAGTACAGAATCGTCAGCATTAGAGGCTAGTTCTCAAAGGAGATCGATTAGAGTGTCAGGTTGGAGATCGCATAATTATGCCCATTGAATAACCACCCGGTACCTAAGAGATCAGACGAAGTCTCATCGTCGGACAGCCGCATAGAATGAGCCGGAGACTTCCGATTTTCTCAGTCGACGCGTATGCTCAGAATTTTTGTTCGCGCGACTTCTCAGTTGATTCATTTCTTGCATAAACTTAGTGTGTACACGAATTTCCAGATTACATCCAGTTTAAGCATTGTGCAATACTTACAGGCCAAAGAGTGATAAGTAAACTGTACTTATCAAAGCGCAAGGAGAAAAATTATGAAATGAGAACGATCGGTGTACATAATCTGAAGTAATACATCTAACTATTGATAGCACAATACGACAAATGTGAAGAACTACTAGCAGAAAAGGTATAATGAGAGGCAGAAAAATTACGGCGCACAAAATTCAGACGCACACGCTGCTCAAAAGATAGGTCACACGCTCCAACCGATTCCAGCAAAAGATGCACTGTTACATCAATTTGCTGCTTGCAAGATATCTGGAACTATAGGTTAGATTGTATCAGAATGAGGGGTTGAGTGGATAACAGAAATTGAACACTGAATGATTCAGCCGTTACTGTATGTAGATAGTATCGGAAAAATTGGGAAACAAATTTGCTCAGATGAGGGGGAGACAGGAAGCCTCAACTTCTTGCGGGTAAATGAATGGACTTTGTATAGTATTTTCTCACCTGATAGGTTTTGTGGAATCAACAGAGAAACGTATTACAATGTGATAAATGAGAAAATATAGAACTATTATGTGGACTATGAAGTGCAATGCAATGGGTATTTTTTGACAAATGCGTTGATGCGTTATTAATATTTTTGTGCTAGTAAATAAAATATGGTGTTAGTACACCGTTGATATCCTACATTACAAGGGGTCGACTAACGGTCTTTTCCATTGTGCGGTTACCACCGAATTTCGATATCGTTCACACTATACAGCCGACATTTAAAGTGAAATAAATGTATTATAACACAAACGTTGTTCAGTAGTTTACTAGGAGGGCTTGAGGCAGTGAGAGAAACACTGAGGGTTACGCAGGGGTTTAATACGAATGTATGAGATATACGACCAGGGTATTTCCGTCCGCTTTTTCCAACAGTTTCAGTGCGCACAGTGTTGAGTTTGTTAAGGTCTGTTGCATTATTTTTGAGATCTCTGTCCTTTGCTTGGTCAGTGTTGAAGGGTGGCCTTATCCTTCCTTAATTTTCCTTAAGAATAAACAGTATTGACCATTTTCCTACTTACACCGGCTACTGTAACCGTTTCCCTTACCCTCATTCAGTCAGAGCCTTGTGCATTTTTAAATGTCAAAATAGGACATTCTTCTTCCATATTCTTTCTTGAGTAGCTTATAATTCTTATCATTTCTCGATCTGTGAACAGTCATTTTGCTTCAACCCAACCAATTACCATTTGTTTGAGTGAATTTAATTCCGTTTTATCGTCCTCCATTACTGAGCGGTGCCTAGTTGTCAGATTTGTTGTACAGCCACATTCTTTATTCAATTTCTGAGGATATTCCACATTCGAGGTGAGATATTTACTTTTCATGTATATTGATTCAATTAGTACCGTACTAAATCTAGTTTCTACGAGCGCCTTCTCATTAACCGTTCCGAAGATAGATTATTTTCCTTGCCGTTGGACATTGCGGTAGGCATATTTGGATCAACAGATTACGCGTCACTCGTTGTGAACCTGAATCGTTAGCGAACGATTCAATACACAGTTTTTGCATAACGATCGGTAACAACTTAAAATCGGTCGCCATCAAGTGGAGTGTAATTGCGTATCAAGATGATCGATTTATCACGGACGGACGTACACATGTGGATGTATGTGTGTGTTGACTGAAAACCTGTCTGCCAATGCACATGCAAGTTTCAAACAGAAGTTTCAAATATGCACATATAGTTTCGAATATATACGAGATCATTTTTGCCAGTAATAGGTTTTGGAACGTTTATCACCATATATACTGGGGCAATTGATAGCTTGGATCGATTCGAAGAGTGCGTAGCGTCACATGGCACGGTATCAGACGGTATCAGTCAGATGTTGTCGGTTCCGTCTTCAAAGATATCGCCCCCAGGCAAAGAGCGTCCGAAAAGAGGCACGACGTTCGTTAGGGGTGAAAAACATTTCTAAGCTCTGTTCAACTTTGTATATATTCCTATTGACTCTAACGTCACACGAGAGTTTCTTCGCATATAGAAGTATTACGCCACGAAAACTGGAGAATGGCTTTTTTGAGCTTTAAAAGCCGGAAAACAAGCTCTATTTCTTGGGCTCTACTCTGAGCTATGTCATAGATAGATCGCAAAATAGGTGATGAACCTACTACCATAAACCAAATTATACATGAGAGCGAGGTGCAGCCTGAGTCGCTGCAGCCAAAGAAAATCAAGTGCAGCTCATGTAAGACGGATAGCCAGTTAAACTCTTAGTGAATGCGCGTGAAAGATTTTTCACGGCCAGCCCACCAGTCTTGTTCCCATGCCAACATGTAAACGTGCAGTGCTCTAATTGAGGTTGTATGCATAGTCTATAATCGTGTGACCGGGCTGAAGGAAGAAGGAATATAAGCATGATACAGCCTGTTATCCGTTTAGTTTCGGCCATCTGAGAAGGTATGTTCAGCCATAGTGAACGAACGGGAATGACGTTTACCTAGGTCGTGCACCAAGAAGACAATTGATATATCACACCCATTCAACTTTATAAAGCCTCCCAGTATACGAAAATCACGCGCGAAAATGTTGGATCTGTCACATGAAAACTTCTTCAATCACGTTTGATGCCAAGACTCCAATGACATTGAATCACCTTGCATATTATCAGAACAAGCGTTGAAGTTATCAGAAGAGAATATGTTAAAAGTTTCAATGCCATCAGCAAATAGAAATGTTTTACAATTCCTGATAAATTCACACGTACTATATGCGCCAGATAAATTCACGTGTATTATATGCCCAAGAATGAGTAGCGGTGTTAGAACGTTTACCCGAGTTACTCAACTGGTAACCAGTCAGAGAGACGAGCAGAAGTCTCCTAGTTTCAATTTTCATGTGTGAACTTCAAGGTATGAAGTAAACGAACCATGCGATGGATCACGTTTACTGAGGGACGCTAGTGTGGTAAAAAGACTCCTGTGAGGCACACTAATAAACGTATCCTGCACGTCTAACAAGATAATGATAACCGCGTTGCCACGGGCAGTGGATTTTGTGATATGGTTTAGAACTTCCGATTTGCACGTCATCCTGGAATTTTGATGAAGAGCCCAGGCTGACCGTGATTTATGGGTGTCTGTGATGATAAGGATTCAACAATGCGAAATTCCATTACCCTTTCCAACTTTATTGAAGAAATCAAAGTTTGGTTGATGGGTCGATAATTGGTCACGTCTTGTTGCAAGCCATTTCCATAGCGGGGCTTGGTTGTGGGAGTTTTCACTGGGGAGGAAGCGAACTGGGTGGTAAAGATATTGTGTGAGGATTGAGCAGAAATGAAGGGCTATACTCCTCACTGTGTATGATAGCAGCAGGATGGATATCGTCCGGGCCAAAATACTACAAGGGTTTGGTAGTGGTTAACCGTGAAGGTATGTTCACAACATCAAAGGGTACATGGCTTTTGAACGCATTGGCCTGATGCAAACCCTGACAAGTAAAGTCACGATGAAAACAAACAACATTTTTGCGACTTTAAGAGACACTGTGCTCGCGAAAACTGAGCCAGCACGGTCCGGAGGAAAGAATCTAATACAGACAGATTAGGCCCGACCGTTTGGAGACCACGTAGTAGCAAACTATATCCATAATTCTACCCCATTCTAAGGGATAACGCTACTTTCACAACAAACAGTAACCACTGTTATCTGCACGGTAGAGCACTGAATCGTTCGCCGAATATTAGAGTTCACACTGAGTTACGCGTAATCCGTTGATCCAAGAATGCCGTTTTCAATATTCAACGACAGAGGAGGTAGTCTAGCTTCGAAACGGTTAATGAAAAGCGGTTGTAAAGACTGAGCTTAATGCGATGATAATAGAATCGATGTAAATGAAAATTGAATCTCTCACCTCGAATGTGGAAAATCTTCGGAAATTAAGCGACGAATTTGCCCGTACAACGAGTTCGTCAACTAGGCACCACTCAGTAATCGTGTGTCACTGTAGGTTGTTGATCTCGCTAGAACAAATGGTACTTATCTGCGTCAGCGTGGAACGATTTTTTATCCAAGAAGTACATAACCTTGAAGCTTATTTAAAAACTGTGTGAAGAAAATGTTTAATGTTATTATATATAATTTACTGGGCCCTGATTCAGCAACACTAAGGGATATGGAAGCAGTAACTGAAGTAAAAATGATGGTGATTAATGCAGTTTATCTAAGGATGATGATGAAACATAGGGCAAACTTTCAACTTTAATCAAACCAAGCACAGCGGTCTCAGAAATGGTGTAACCGATTTTAAGAAAATCAGTGAAGAGAGCTATTGCCATCTTTGCCACAACAAGTTCGAGAAAAGCGAGAGGTAAACACTAGCACAGGAAAGCCAACGTTGTCTTCATTTTCCAACTGCCCTCTGATTATTGCCCAATACTTTCACACATGGAGCATCCGTGTCAAATTTGTTTCCATGTGGGCCCTGCAGTGTCGCATGGGAATATCGCTTTTTGTGCATTCCCATTCAGTGTAGTGTAAGTAAAGCGACTATGCGTTCTATAAAGATCTTTAAACAGTTAACTGACACGGACAGAAAGAGAGAATTAAAAGATTTGTGTGGTCCTCCAGTCCTCTTTGTGATCAGTATACTGAAATTAGTAACAGTGTTGTCACGTTCTGCTTCTAAACTTTCATGTAACACAAAACGATCGCATGAGCTTAGTATTCTCACTAAGCTAACACAGTGAGTCTGGTGCTGGTCACTGTAGTGTGTGCAGAAAATGTAACGTCACAGATTATGATATCAGACGGACGAAATGATACTTCAAACGACAATTGGAACAAGTCAGATGGTAATCAATAACGAATACCGATACCCCTATGTGAAAGTTGTATCTCAGAATATCAGTGGGCTGATAAAATATATTTGTAGTCACAGAACGGTGGTTTGCACCACATGTTACGTCCCCTCACAACATGATACTACAGAAAGAACACGATTAACAATATTTCCACAAAAGTTTGGGTGTTTATTTAGCCTGCTCACCGAAGACGAATTTTTGTGTTCAGTTTGATTTATCAATTGGACCTCTGAGATGTAGTTGCGCAATCATTTTGTGATATTTTTTCACCTTCGAGCACATAATCTGTGTATGTTTAGCAAAATAGTACTGCAGTTACTGACCGCCACACTTGAGGTGTATAACTGCTTGCTTGACCTCTTTTATTGCCGAACTGATAGTGCAGTAAAACCCTCGCTCAAGTCTTGTTCTGAGCTAGAAGGTCGATATTTGCCTACGCGTTGGTCAAAGACGGTTCAGTAATAGCCTTGCATGCAGTGGAAGCAAAGTAGCTAATAAAACACCGAATCATCCAGAATTGTCCATTGGAGTCAGTGGTTGAACATTTTAATCTTTTTGTCAATGATCATCATCCTTACCTGTTCGCACACAAGTACGTATCAGCACACCGATCCCTGCGAGTGCAGAAGTGTTTTGTTGACCTTGCACTACATCAAGCACGACCGCTTCAACCGCCGACAAACCCACTCTAACTAGCGATGAGAAATTGCGCTCCATATTTCAGTTTCACGAAAGACAGTGATCTGACGCTTGGATCATTCGCTATTGCTACAGGAGCTGTCAAACACTGTTTCGTCCTAGGTCGATTTGTCTCCTAATGGGGACGATAGGGAAGTCGACAAACAATGAAATGGCATATACATGAACGTAATGTAGGAAAAAAATATACAATCAGATAGCGTCCGGTGTTTAACGCGGAGAACGGAAAGGTTACTGGCTTTCGTACGAAAGAAAGTGGTATATGCCTTTAGGCCGAACCAAGCGTACCTCATTGACATTGCCGAAAAATAAAACAATAGTGCAACTAAATGCAGGCCATTTTAGGAAACTGCTACAGAGCTGCCTCACAAAAGCTACCGGGGGGAAAGGAGGCATAAATACCTAGTCAACGCGCCCAATAATTAATTCATTTAACCCAGTGTGTTCAGTTACATGCAAATGGTCAGCGGTTTAATTCCAGAGGATTCCTCATGAACGGATCAGTCGAGAACTAACGATGAGCAGACGCGCCGGACTGAAGACGGGCGGCAGGAGTTTCCGTGTGCGTGGATTAGTTTTATGCGAATTAGATGCTCAGTTTCACTACTTGCTTCACCCAAATCGTCAGGTGCCCAGAAAACAAATAAAGATCCCTATCAATTCTGCAGAAAGTTTTCAAAAAGTAATTTAATCTTCGTAATTTCGTCAAGGTCTGCTGCATCATTTTCAAAATCACTGTATTTCGCTTGATTTGTGTTGAAACGCGACTCCTTCTTATTATTCTCCATAAAAATAAATTGTATTAATCATCTTCGTTCTTAAACCAGCTACTGCAGCCGTTTCCCTTACTCTTATTCAGTATGAGCCCTGTAAATTCCAAAACGAAAACATTAGGCCCCCTCCTCTTATCATTTTATTTAGATAGCTTATAATTCTTATCAATTATCGGTGCGCTAAAAATCGTCAGCCTCCAACCAAACCACTGACCGTTTCTTCGATTGAGTTTAATTCCGCATGAACGTCTCCCATTACTGAGTGGTGCCTAGTTGAGGGACTCGATGTGCTGGCAAATTCTTCGCTTAATTTCCGAAGATTTTCCACATTCGAGGTGAGAGATTCAATTTTCATTTACATCGATTCTATTATCATCGCATTAAGCTCAGTCTTTACAACCGCTTTTCATTAACCGTTTCGAAGCTAGACTACCTCCTCTGTCGTTGAATATTGAAAACGGCATTCTTGGATCAACGGATTACGCGTAACTCAGTGTGAACTCTAATATTCGGCGAACGATTCAGTGCTCTACCGTGCAGATAACAGTGGTTACTGTTTGTTGTGAAAGTAGCGTTATCCCTTAGAATGGGGTAGAATTATGGATATAGTTTGCTAGCTTGATAGATATGAAATGTCTAAGCTACGACGGCCGACAGAGTTCGTTGAACTTATTCTCGTTAGAACGCCGGCGGGTTGGAGGATACCTTACTGAAGTGTACAAGATTACCCACCACACATGCGCAAGTCCTCAAGCATGTTTGTTTGCGATACGTGAGAACAGAGAGTTAAATATCATAGAATCAAGATCAATTGAACAAGTTCACGAGGGGCTGTTCGATTTAACTTTTTCACTAACCGGGTAGTCAATTGGTGAAACAAATTGCCCAAAAATATTGTTGAAACGTGGAGGGTAGGTGTCTTCAAGAGAGGGCTAGACCAATTATGAAATCACCTTTTCCTTCCTTTGTACTAACTGAAGCATGATTTTAGCTTTGTCGACCAAGGCAACCAGGATTTGCCATTTAAGTTCTTTTATCTTCACCCTCAGATCACTAGTGAAACTACCCGCACCGACAAGAAGCGCGCCCTTGTCAGTCTTCAGATCACACCAGTCAAGCATTAGGATGTAAACAGATGAAGGCTTCCATAAAGTCCCTGATTTGAGATTTTTGCCGTTAAAAATGTGTAGTATCCGGTAGGCTGAGGACTGACGCGAGCAATAGTAATTAACTGTGCAAGATACGGAATGTCCACGGGCTGAAATGGATGACGCGAAAGAGTGGGAAGCCGCATTTACAACCACCCAATTGAGCAGACGAACTCGTAGGAAGCGTTTATTCAACAACAAATGCAAAGCCAAAAGCACGAAGACGTGATGAAGAGATGTGAACAATTCGGCAAAACAAGCGTCTCACAGTTAACCATTGTTTTCTGTCATTGTTGCTTCCTGCACTTCATCCAGTTACGTGCCGCCGCGAAACCTGGTAGAGGGGGAGGAAAAAGCACAGGTTGTTAGGCGCGCAGTTTGATTTACAGACGTACAGTGGACGCTTGACGTATGATAATGTGAACGTGGGTACTACTGTGGTTACGTGGTAGATGGCGTACCAGTGTACCAAATACAAACGATGTAGGGACGGTAGCTATGTATGACGACATGTTTAGCCAGTTGAATTCACGTACTTACCTTTGCACGGTTTTCGTGATACATGCTGTCAGTCACGTTTCAACGTCGTTGAGAGAAAAGCCTGGTTTGTTGTTAGCTCTTTTTCATTGGAGCGCAACCACGACCTAACTGCCTTCCTGTACGACGCGCACCCAACAACTGGTCGGCTCCCTGCGAGTAGATAGAGCGACTCAAAGCATCTGTTCCAGTTTAACATTCCTACTGCGGAGCTGAAGCAGTATGCTGCGGATGTTTATGGCAAGTATATCAGGACCATGTATATTTGCAACAACCGTCATCGGTTGGAACATCCGACAATAAGTAAATATCCATTAGGACGGCAAAAAGACATGCATTGCGAGATGCAAGCATTTCGTTTATTGTCGTCAGTCGATCACGTAAAACATTCAGTTTTGTCGCCAAGCGCTTAACCTACATAACGGAATGTTTTATGTAGTCGACTGATGGGAATAAACGAAATGCTTGCATCTCGCAATCTATGTCTTCTTGCCATCTCAATGAACTGGATAAAGGGAACTCACTGTGTCATCAAAGACGACAGTAATAGATAAGCGCACGTATGTTTCGCGTGGAGGCAACAAGTGCAGTCGTTCAGACGTTTTTCTGATGTGGTGAACGCAGATGCCACTCATGGAATCAACCGCCCCATGTAGATCATTTGTCAGAGCATCCCCTGCGGTTGTAGCCTGAAGCTATATCGGTTTCTGGTCACCAACAGGATGGGCCATGAAAGACCCGTGATATATGCTCATGTTCGGAGTAAAAAATACGCTTCCCTGCGTCAGTTGCTTGAAACATTCCGAGAGTTGATGGGATAGTACATACCTGTCAGAACGTTCGTGATGGATAAAATGGTGTCCCAAACGCGAGCAGCACGATTATTATTGAGGTGCGACGTAATGATATGTCATTTCCATGTTCGAGAGGCCATGGAGAAAAGCGTAAATGGATGTAATTGACCTTATAACCCCCATTTAGACAGATTCACTTAGAAGCCGATGGTTTTTTCGTCACATGTCTACTTGTGATGGTTTGGAAGTGTGATTGAAAATATTTTTCCATTTATGGTCAAGGTTCAACCGAGATGTTGCATTAATCAGATGCACAGGCTTAGGCTGGCCGTGGAACATATACGTCAGTGCGTTCGACCACTGGTCGTGGCGTTGTGCCTATAGAGTGGTCTCTGGAAAGCATATGAGATTCCACGTACTAGGAGTCCATGAAACCTCTTAAATTTACCGAATTCCTTGCTACCATATTGCCAAACCCGATCACAGTGAGTAGTAACTAAGGCAAGCAGATCACACCGACTATGCCTGAAAATTTTCCGTTGCAGTCGTACCTACCTGCCCACGGTGTCACTGGATATCTCTTATTCCCAGTTTCACGTGATGATCGTTATACAACTTTACATAGAAGTCAGCTGTCAACAAATATTTTTTGGATTATCGAGTGCACAAGTTAAAGAAAAATGGCTTACGGCTTATATTATCAACGTTTATTATTTATTAGTTGCTGGAGCCCCTTCTATCAACGAAACTACCAATTTCAGCCAACTCATCAACGTGAGAGTCGGTATCTTTTCATACATAAATACGTTGAAGACTACGATAAAGCAGTTGTTGAGGAAAGCGTTAGTAAAACGGTACGGACGAATTTTTTAAATGACATAAGAAAAACTGTGAATTTCATGGAACCGAACTTAATAGCACCTAGGTGATTTTTAAATGGTGCATCACATGTAAATCACTTTGGTACGGTGAACCAACATGACGGTGAACAACAAAGACGTATTCTGGAGAATATTCAAGGAGAAGTACATCAACCTCGGAGAATACTTCGGGGATATTATCAAAATTCAACGAGAAACATGTACTAGTTTCTTTATAAACGGTTCGCAAACGGCGGCAAATGCCAAGAAACACAGAGGAATAGAATTGCCGCCAGGCTATCTGCACGGAAATGCAATGCACAAATGCGTACACTGTACGCGTAGGACGGTAGCTGGTAAACGGTAATATAGTGTGTATTTGATGATGTATTTTAGATTCGCTGGTTACTGTTGCAAGGCTTCATGGATAGTACATTATCGCCGTGGTGCATATCGCATGGAGAAGTCCAACCTGGAGGGGCTAGTGTATATCCCAGAAATAAGCGTCTGCCTGTAGCCGAAGAACAACATGTCCTAGAAATGACGGAGAGTTACAAAATTATGCGAGAAATGAAGATGCACATTAAGAACAAGCTGGGAATCACGATGAATTCAAACGACATGCGCAACCTTCGTAAGAAACAAGGTAAGATGGATCCTCGTAATGGGCTTGTTAAGCTGCGAGAATTATTGAAAGTAGAGGGACAGTATCGCTTTTTGATAGGGGATAAATTTTTTTGGTTTGCCTTCTTCGTCCCCAATGGTTCGTTCCATCTGTGTCTCAAATATACCGACGTAGTTTTATCTGATGCAACGCACCAGCTGAATGGTGGTCGCTTCACAGTGTGGCACGCCATGTTGGTAGATGTAACTGGTGTAGGCGCGACGTTTTTTACGCACTGATGCCTAACGAAACGACAGCCAGTTACCGAATAGTTTTAGGGCATATGTTGATATTGCCATGCACGTCTGCCGTTCAAAACTTTGTCATTGATCGCCCATCTGCGCAGTGGCGAGCTATTCGCGAGGTTTACCCAAGGTGTGCCAAAGTATTTTGCCGGTTTCATTTAATGAATGATGTCTGTCGGCGCTGTCGGCATCTGGTAGGCTTGGATGCGTTCCAGCGAAACCGCATCTATCAATGGATGCGCAATATGGTATTCACTGGAAACGTATCACAGTTTAACAGGTCATTGAAAGCCATAAATTCTATAAGTAAGGATGCCATTGAATACCTCAGTAAAACGTGGTTAATTGTAAATCCGTATGGGCATCTCACTTGTTGAAAGGGACTGTTCTCTATGATAACTACATAACCAACAAGGTGGAAAACGAGAATAGGCACATTAAAAGTGCAGTGTGTGAACGTTCGACGGTGTATGTGCTGTTCAGACATATTGTTGAACGTTCCAGGAGTATGTTGCTGATCGTCTGTGTGCAGCTGGCATAGAATGTATGAAATTGTTTGAACTGCCTGTGGGATACGAACATCTGTCACCGTTTGTGAAACCTTTATAGGAGTAAACGAGGGTTGTTTTCCTTGGGCCCGATTATAGTAATAGAATCGAAGACGTCGCTTATGAAGGGAGGACATGGAATGTTCGATGTATAAAACGACGAATGTTCCACGCAGTTATTACGGGAAATGGTAGCTGTAACTGTTGTTTCTTTTCCCAGTGGCCGATGCCATGCCGCCATATGGTGACGGTTGTCCTCGTGATTAACAAACCGATAGGAAGATTAGCGGAGACGTGTAGGTGGGCGTTACCCGATACTATCTCCACTGTTGTTTCAACAAATGAGATGTCTGAACCTGTAGTAGACGTGCCCACTCCTGTAGCACATTCGCGTTTAGATATGATTAGAAATGCGAAGGACGTATGCCAAGATGAAGCTGCTACGTTGGGTTTTATGAATGAGGAAAGTAAGGACAAGCATTTATCCACTTCAAGTGGGATAAACGAGTTGTTATCAAAACCTTACACTGCAAATGTGCAAATAAGCTGTAAGAAGTCGTTCGATAACATGTTGCCGGGGAAAAAAGTACGACCACTCGATAACTAGCAGAACAGCTTCTCCGTTTGAACGACAGAGTCACAAAAATAACGGGCTAGGAAATGCTTGATCACTAATTCGACTAACATCTATTGCATTATTTCAGACACTGTACCTCTTTTCCCCGTTTCAGCCTGTTGATGTGGACCTTGAGATTCTACGCATCGAGATACTGAATCCTCAAAAGCTCCAGCTTCCGACTTCCGTGTACAACCCATTGAACCATTGAAATGCGTAACAGGCAAGCCAGACGTTCTGGCTTCGTGTACTAGTTACAATCGTAAACCAAGTTTGAGCAACGTGGAGACACCGGGGGACAGCGTTCTTCTGAAGTGAGGGTTCAAACGATAGTCCTGTGAAAGGAGACAGTAGAATACAAGCGTGAGCCAAAGGCCCAGTAAGACATGCACACGATTTACACAATCGAAAACAAAAGTGGCGCCAACAACACGGCAGCACGATGCGTTACAGAACAACTGCACAAACCTTGCTTAATCTTCGGAAGATTAAAACAAAAATCTTTGCAGCAACAGAATTCTACGCATTTGTAGTGCCCAAAGCAGATACAGATTCACACTCGACTGCTCACGTGCTG
>JTDE01006664.1:1810-12526 GCA_014338405.1 Paragonimus skrjabini miyazakii
AGGTGAATCGCGAGTTTGACAGTAAATTTATTCCCATAAACTAGATTATACATGAGTGCAAGGTTCAGTTTGAGACGCCGTAGCCAAAGAGGATCAAGTTCAAGCGCCTGGCAACGTTCTCTGTAGTTCAGAGAAGACGGATAACTAAGGAAATATCACTGACTTGCCAAATTTTTGCGCATAATCCTGCGTTGCAATATTTTTACTGGTGTCTCAATTTTGCAGCGTTACAAAAAGCTTAGTCATCATGTTCCAACAACGGTTCAAACGTTGGAAGTATGACCACGCTTTCCCGCTTAATTACGTTCAAATTTAAATAAAAACATGTTTCCACGTCTACGTCATCGATTTACATTATATTCTACCATCGATTCTCCTAAATGACGTAGAATGCGCCTTTTCGCTTTTATTCCAATAATCCTTGTCCCAGGTAACACGACCGACTAACGAGTGACTATCGAGTGCGATAACTGTGCATCTGGTGGTCACTCGTTGGTTGGTCAAGGAGGAAATTTTTCGTAGCCCCTATTTCGTTACGAACGCCCGTCGGTTTACAAACGAAATGCCCTGACTAACGAGCATGTCTTATTTCCATGCTAATTCCCAACCAAATCACGCCTTCGCGCGGCGGTATCTAAATATCGGTAAAAATTCAAAAAACAACGGATTTGAGAAATAAACATGTGATGGAAGAACACGAAATGTACACCAGGTTTAAAGAATCAGGTGATTTCCGATAATTGCTACTTCTGTCTTCTCTTGGGTCACTTCGTTTTTCACATTCTGTATCCATCGATGGGCATTTTGACAACGGCCTGATATTCCGAATCCAACTGAAAGTGGAATAACTCAGTTAATATAAGAAATACGACAATATGACACTTCAGTAAAATCAACAAGAATATCACGCCAAACAATTATACCGAACTCTCAGTAGTCTGTCATTACTGAGAGACCATCAAAATGCTAAGTGAACTTGCACAATTTTCGGCCATTATGCAAGTTCTCAGTCTAACTGAAAATGGAATAACTCAGTTAATATTAAAAATACGACAATATGCAACTCAGGTGAAATCAACAAGAATATCCTGCTGATCAATAGAGCGAAAACCCACTGTCTGCAATTTCCCACACAATACACACCCACATCTCACATTGCAAATGGCCGACTAATTTGAAGCCGCGCTCACGAAATAATGGTCAGATGGTGTGACCAAACAAAAATAAACCGACAACCATTGAGTTTTGAACATGCAATCCACGTCCCTCCCATTTGTCTCGTTCGCAAGGTTACAAACAGTGAAGTCTAAATTGCTTTATCCGTGAAACTGTTGAGTGACTAACGTAGGTCACTCGATAGTCACTCGATAGTCGGTCGACCGACTAAGTGTGCTACTAGGGATGCCACTGAACTGCCGCACATTCCTCGTTTACGTCTTTTAGGGATTAAAACAGAAAATTTTCCAGTACCAGTATTCTACGATTTTAGGAACTGAAACATGCTACAAAATTACAACTTCTGTACCATGAAAATTTTTTGCCTGAAAGGTTACAGATACATTGAATGTTTACCGATAACACGCAGTATCTTGCGTCTCAGTGAGTTCGTTCATTTGTCTACTTGCTAATTTTTGTTTTTCCTGACGTGTAAACAGTTGTTTCCCTCTGTTCGTCTGTATGTTCAAGATATAGTAATTTACATATACTCAATTCGGTTTAATTAGTAGTACTTTATAGCTCATAACCGTACAACCACTACATGATATCTGAAATGTCACCTAAGCATGTTGACAGCTCCTTCATCGAAAATAATGTGCTAGTAGTCCATAGAGAGTTACTGGCAATCTACTTAGGCATCAACCACTTTCGGCATTTGATAGAAGGCAGGAATTTTACGGTTTACACTGATCACAATTCGTTAATCTATTTTTTAAACGCTTCATCCGACAGGCATTTCCCAAAGGAAGTTATGCACTTGGACTATATCTCTCAGTTTACGATTGATATATGACGTCCCGGTACCGACATCACCACCGCGGATGCTTTTTTACGCGTCCATAACCTCAGCGCATCTGCTGACAATGGCGCTGATATAGCAGCCATGACTGCCGCGCGAGCCACCAATCCTGAGATCGGGCATCTTCGTGAAAAGAGCTCTCTCAAAATCCAAACAATTCTCGACATCGTCAGAGGAAAGAATCCTCTGCGACACCTCCCAAGACAAATCTCACCCTGCAGTGCATTTTTTCGTGACAGTGTTCCATACGCTGCACAATCTTTCTTATCCTGGCATACGCGCTTCAGTCAAACTTGTCACGGAACATTTCTTATGGCCTAAGGTTAAACCATGATATTCGCAATTGGAGCCGTTCTTTTCTCCAATACCAACGTTCTAAAGTCATACAAAAAGCACTCTTGCACTTTCCCTCTGTCAGGCGCACGTTGTCATTACATACACGTTGATTTGGCGGACAATTTACTACCCCCAAATGGACGTGTGTTGGCCCTACCACAAGATGGCCTGCATCCATACCGCTATCGAACTGTTCCTCAGAAACGGTAGCCAGCGCCTTTCGGGAACGTTGGGTGACACGATTAGATTGTCCGGCAGTGGTGATCATAGATTGTAAATCGCACTTCGGAGGACATTTCGCAGCCCTCTTAAATACACTGGATGCAAAAGCATTCGCGCTACGGTTTATCTTCTGGCTGCAAATGGGGCGGTTGAACGTCTTTATCATCATCTAAAAGCCGCTCTCAGTGCCCATGGTAATCCTTCTTGGAAAGAAGTCCTCTCGTTAGTTCATTTGGCACTGGGAAACACAGTTTAGGAGGATCTAAACGCCACCGCATCATAACTGGTTTTTGGTTGCACACTTAGGTTACCGGGTGGACCTTCAGCTACAGAGCTCGTTTGGCGCATCTTATGCGGAAGCGTTAGCCGGCGCAGCCTAGGAAGGAATCACTAGCTGTGTATACGCCCGCCAAACTGCATTCGTGCATTCATATCTTCTTCGTACGAATGGCCTTCGTAGACCACTGCAACCCCAGTGCACCGTGTTGAGTTTGCTAAGGTATGTTGCGTAATTTTGAGATCGCTGTGCTTTGTTTGATTAGTGTTGAATGGTGGCCCTATGTTTCATTATGTTCCCTAAGAATAAACAGTATGAAACATTTATGTTTGTACACCAACTACTGCAACCGTTTCCCTTACTATTATTCAGTTTGAGCCATGTAAATTTCTAAATGTCAAAATAAGACATTCTTCTTCCATATTCTTTCTTGAGTAGCTTATAATTCTTACCATTTCTCGATGTGTGAACAATCATTTTGCTCCGACCCAACAAATGACCATTTGTTTGAGTGAGCTCGATTCTGTTTATCGTGCCCCACTACCGATCAGTGTCCAGTTGTCAGATTTGTTGTACAGACACATTCTTTATTCAACTTCTGAGGACCTCTCACATTAGAAGTGAGATATTTAATTTTTATGAACATTGATCCAATGAGTACCGTATTAAATCCAGTTTTCACGAGCGCCTTCTCATTAACCGTTTCGTAGATAGATTATCTTCCTCGCCGTTGGATTTTGAGAAAGGCATTATTGGATCATCAGATTACGCGTAATTCGTTGTGAACTCGAATTCCTCAATATTTGGCTCAGACACCCTGTCTTTCAACGATAACGGGTAACAACGCTCTCCTGTCATGGAGTTCCGGCATTCTTTGAGAATGACAAAGTCGGACATTGTGGAAATTGTCACCGGTCTTTACAATTATGGCTTTAGCGGGGCTGATCTTGCTTCTCTGGACCAGCAATCTGCTACCGGACGATCAGGCGCTTCTCTTCCCCTCGAGGCTGTGGCATTCTTCTATGAACCACTTTCTCTTTCGGATGAGAACCAGTTGGACGTTCCCCTTTCTATTAACCTTAATTCTTCAAAGTTTACAAACGATTCTTCCATGCCAGATGCTTTAAATGTTTCCAAAAGCCTTCCTAATGATAAGATTCCACCTGAACCGAATGTTGTAGAGTATGACTGCCGTTTGTTTAGGGCTCCTAGGACTAAGCAGGGATCCGTCACAGAGGTAGCAATAGGGATGGTGGTGACCCCACCGGTGACGTTGGACAGTGTGTCCTACTCATCTACTGTTTTTCCCGTTTGGCCTAATCATGCTCTGTCGAATGTTTCTAATAAAGTTCCTGATGATCTGTTTGAAGAAGAGCTGACGTTGAAGGCAGAAGAGCTAGAGTTGAAGCGTAAGCTGCTCGAGCTCCATAAGAGGCGCCATAGGCATGTGGAAGTCGAACCCATCCCGACAGTTGGGACTAGAGTTAGTAAAACGCTAAGAAATAATATTGGCCCCTCCGTACAACAATGGGCCTCGGAATTAGACCCTTTTAGTTTGAACCCTGGTGAATCGTTAGAGCGGGCTCTCAAACCCTTGATTGTTGGAGGCAGTCTTCCGAAAATTGAAGTGGACAGTTTCGATGGTTCCCCGAAGAATTACTTCACTTTTGTCAGAAGTTTTTAGGGTAACGTGGCAGATAGATTATTTGATGATGGATCAAAGCTCTTATATTTATTGCATTATTATCATGGGGGTGGATTTTACAGAGGCAATGAGAATTTTGCACCAGCAGTTTGGCCGTCGACATGACATTATGCAGGCTGCAAGTAAAGAAGTTTTCATGGGCCCGAAATCAGCCACTGGCGATGTTGATGGGTTGCGTGGACTGGCCAGTCAGATGAAACGCTGTCAGGCGATATTGACGCAGCTGGATTATGGAACAGAACTAAACTGCTCACCCAACCTCATTAAAGCAGTTGAGCGATTGCCTCACCACTTATAAGAAAGGTGGGCAGACGTTGCTGAGAGCATATCTGAGTGCGGAAGGGGAGCTAATTTTAGCGACCTATCCCATTTTGTGGAGAAAAGAGTGGCAGTCAGCGCTAGTTAGTACGGCCAGTTGGCCACTCGCGTTGAAAATATGTCAAGTTACCTGACGTCCTCTAGACTCTCTGGAGTCAAGTACTCGAGGTGCAACGTTGGAGTAGGTGTACCTAATGAGAGGGTGAACTTGCAACGTCCGATTTGTAACGACAACTATGATAGATCTGATTGCAGTTGCTTTAGCAGTAAATCTTTGGAGCAACGCGAGGCAATGTTGAAGAACATCGGACGCTGTTTTGTTTGCTTGACAGCAAGCTATGTTGCGAGGTCTTGTAGGGTACAGATACGGTGTGAGATATCGGGTTGTGGTCGACGCCATCATACACTGGTTCAGGAGGATAAGACTAACCAAAGTTTGGAGGGGGCAAAGCCGTCCTTGTGCGGTGCCACATCCAGTCAAAACGGCTTGTGTCTAGGATTTGTCCCGATAAGGTTGGTTGGCCCAGAGGCGTCGGTGACAACGTGTGCCTTTTTGGATAACGGATCTGACACTACGTTGCTCGATGAATTTATTGCAAGAGCAATCGGTTCGCAGGGACGGCCCTGTCGGATGATGTTCCACACTCTACACGGAACTCGTGCAACTTCATGCACTAAGGTGTCAATTGAGTTGCAATCCCTGAATCGGCTGCATTCTGTCACAGCTGGTTCAGTTTACACAATGAAACAGTTGCCACTGGCACATACTGACGTCAACAATCTGAGGTAGATAAACAGGCCCGCATGAAGAACCTTTCGTTTGAAAAGTTAACTGAAAACGGCGTGAGGATACTGACAGAATGCGACGTCCCGGAAGCACACTGGGTACTGGAACAGAGACTGGGAAGTAGCAGTGAGTCTTATGCGAGTAAGACCATTTTCGGCTGGAGTCTCCGAGGTCCGTGTCGTACCATACCCCGGAATGAGCATTGTGTAAACCTAGTCGAATCACGTCAGGTCCCGTTGAGTGACTTGACACGAAGGACGTGTGAGTTAGATTTCATTGACAGAAGCACTTCGGAAGACAAAGAGCTTCCTGTGGAGGACAAACAAGCATTGACTATGACTGAAAGCAGTGCAATATTTAAGGGCGGTCACTATGAAACAGGTATGCTGTGGGTATTGCATAATGATAAAAAGATGGCTGAGAAACGCCGTGCTGCATTGAAGCGAAGGTTGATTCAAGACCCAAAGCCTGGAAACTGGGGCATATCAGGAGGGGATACATATATAAGAATACTACAACTACAACAAGGAGATGGTACATGCCACTCCATCATGTACTTAACACGAATAAACCCGGTAAGGTACGCTTAACCTCTGACGGTTTCGTTGAGCACCGAAGTGCGTCCCTTAACAGAACCGGCTGCGGCTGTGTTGGTTTAGACTCACCAAGTGGGCTTCTAACTGTAATGAGGCTATTGGACATTTACCCAAGGAAGAAAAACTCGTTGGCATCCGGGATGTTCAACTTCATAGCTGTGAATACCAACGAGCTCTGGGCGTGTGGTGGCACGTGGCAGACGACTGCTTCCGGTTTCAGATCAATCTTCCTCACACCGGTAACACGAAAAGAGGAATACTAAATTGTGTGGCTCCGTTATACGATGCAATGAGAACAGTGGTATTAATGTTATTGTCGGCTCGCAGGTTGCTTCAAGACCTTCGTCACCAAGGCGTTAATTGGGACCCAGATATAAAAGAGTGTGATCGGGTACGCTCGGAAGGTTGGGTGAACGATGTCAAATCCATGGACAGCGTGGTATTACCCAGATGCATGACTCATGGACTTTCCTCAGCAAACCTTGTCGAATGTCGTATGTTCTCTGATGCGTCTGATGTCGGATACGGAGCAGTGGGCTATTTAAGGATGGTCGTCCCGACTAGTGATATTCTGTTCCACTTTCTGATGGCCAAATTTAGAGTGACCCCAAAGACGGCAGTTGCGATACAAAGATTGAAGCACAGGGCAGTCGTTCTGTCGTCCAAGCTGATGTATTTCCTGATTCCTGAGTTGAGAATTTCAATAAGTAATTTACTGTGGACAAATTTCACAGTAGTGTTGCACTACTTACAGATTACACCTAAGTGTTTAAAGGCTTCGCGGGACCTCCAGGTAGGCGATATAATTCCTCATCACGAAGGGGCTTTCAGGGGCGTTTGACCTCATGGTGTAATCACCGAGGTATGCATTATGTGAACAACAGCATGATGTCAAATCTACTGTGAGAGACGGACCGATTATTTTGCGCAACACTAATATGAGAAGGTCAGATCGTTAGCAAATGCGACGATTCAAAGAGATAAACACTCGAAATTTAGTTTTCAGTCACCAACATACATCATATTTTAATTCTAACCAGCAGTGGAACTGCTGTAATGTGGCGACTGTCAATAATCCTATTTTTCATTACTGTTGGTTTATTACATTGTTGACTATATTCTTGTGGTGATTGTCACTAAACCTAATTCTTATTACTGTTGTTGTATTACATTGCTAACAATAAGTTGTAGAAATGCGCCCGAAAGATAAGTTGTTTGTTTTGCCTAGTTCAGATGTTGTTACTTTTGCGTCGAAGCTAGTTCTGGGGTTGAGATAAGTTAACTACTTCATTTCTGTATTCATGGAACCATCACACTTGGCATTGCGGACTCGTGTGAGTTTCTCACGATGGATTCTTGTCCACTTGAAATTCTCAATATTGATAATTCGTCGAGAGAAATCGAGAACTATTTAGAACGTTTCGGAATATGGTGTCTCACGGGCAAAGAGCTAAAAGAAGGCCGCTCACTTCCTCACCGTAATTGGTAGGGATACGTACAGCTTGGTGAAAAAATTGTCATTTCCAGATTCACCGATTTCTTGTCCGTATGAATCCTTGAAAAACATGCTGCTTTCACGTGTCCGACCTTCAAAGTTGAAGCAGCTGAACGAGATAAATTTCATACGCTCGTGAGAAAAGAAAATCAGGTTATCAGACAGTTTATTCTAGAAATTTAGACTCAAGCTGCTCGGTGTAATTTCGAAGACCAATTACAGACTCAACTCCGTGACCGTTTGATTGTTGAAATAAATTTGCGTGATCTACAACAGAAGCTTTTATGGCTTCCGAATTCCACTTTATAGTCAGCAAGAACACTATGCGAGCAGTATAAGAATGTCAAAGCTGCTTTGAAAGATAAATCGATGGTTTTAAACAACAACAACGTAAGACGATCAAAAGATCAGCAAAAGCGGCTGTCTGAAAAAGTAAATACTGAAAATGCAACTGAAGATAATCACCCTACGCCTGATCCAAATGCTATCTGTCAGTGGAACAACTATAAGTCATGTCGAAACAAGCACGTTCAGTTCGTTTGCCACAGTTCAGTCTTCTTTTACACATTCCAGTTATGACGATGATAACTTGTGCTCTGACTTTCAACCCATTGCTCTTACTGTGATTTATACTAATTCCGTTGATTCTACGCACCATACAACAAAATCGTTCATTGTTAACGGTGGTCTCCAGTAGTCCTTCATTTCTGACACTGGTAGTGTTGAATCTTTTATTTCTGTTGCTTGCCTGAAGCGGCTAGAAACCTCTTTTATTTTGAAACCGGCTAATATGTTTGTTAAGGGTGTGACTGGACATGCTTCACCTATTCTTAGCAAATGTGAATTTTCATTCGCAGATGTACAGTCCGTCACTTATTCATGTTCAGTCTTTGTTGTTAATCCTGATTCGTCTATTATCGGTCTTAAGCGTATGAAGATTTTGAAGCCGTCTCTTATATTGTCTGTTAGATCTTCTGAGATTGAAAGTTTCGTTTCTGAGTCAGTTTCAGATTTGCAGTCAGATACCGATAGAGTATCTGCAGTCGACCCGGCGCAGACAAGAACTCCTGAACGTGTGAGGAATAAGCAACGTCACCACTAATGCCCAGACACTCATTTGAAATGCAGAGGATGTGGCGATTGTCAGTGAACCTAGATCTTATTACTATTGTCTTATTACATTGCTGACAATACGCTGTGGTATTGCGCTCGAGAGATAAATTACTTGCCATGCCCAGCTCGGTTGTTGTTACCTTTGCGTCAAAGCTAGCTCTGGGGTTGAGTTAAGTTAACTACTTCATTTCTGTTTTTCTGGAACCATCACATGTGAATTATGTTGTTTGCAAACATTCTGTACTTACGCCAAGTGACAAAACTGCGGCAAAGCTGATCCCGTTCAATGACGATTGAATGCGCACAAACCCTGTTCTCACCAGCATGTCCGCTTTATTCGTCAAGCATCTATTCAAGAGTTTACGCAGTGGAAAAAGAGTCCTGTTCCTACTGATTGCGTTTTTCACTACGTTTTTGCCAGCCAATCACACCCAGAGAATTTTTGACAAATAACAGCGTAACACATGGCACGCTGGATTCCGCTACTTCCACTGATATTCCCCCCGAATAATCTCCTGCCTTAAAACCTGGTGCCTTCTGCAGACCCTCACTCTCTTTGCAGACGTAAAGCCTAGGCAACCATTCGACCATGCCATTTATCAAAAAGCCATTAAAGGAAAAATATGTGTAATACGGCAAAGCGACACATTAAAGTGAATGAGTTATGCAGCACACATGTAATACTGTAGTGACCTGGAGATAACCCCTGTCTGCCTGCTGTACGATGTGTAAAATCCTTCCAAGAATCTTAGCTCACATTGTACATAGGATCTTAAGGATCCTTGCCTGCCGTCTGCATGGTGCATGAGATCGCGTTTGTTTGTAAACATGCTTGTCAGCCTATGAGCGCCAAGGAGGCCATATAAACTTTGCTGGCTTGCTAGCGCGCTCGACGGTCGGATCATCAATCTCCCTAGCTACTTCCGCGTATCGGTGTCGCCTAGCACTGGCTTATCGTAACTATCGTATAATATATTTCCCATCATCCACAATTATCGGTGTTTTTATTTCGCGTCTGGTACCCGAGAAAGCGGTAACTCAGTGCACGTACGCACTGAAATACATTGTATTAATAAGCAACCTTGTAACCAACATCCGGTACATCGAAATCCGCAATAAAAATGTTGTCATATAACCGCAAACATACCGGACTGGAGTTTCCATTTTGTTGTATGCACACAGTTTTCATATGGCTTCTATCCCACGCTCACTTTAACCAACTTTCGCCGTCCGGAGTGGTTGCGTATTCTCTTTCGTCTCCTACATCATTTATTAACATAACAGATGTAGGTTGTATGACAGATCCCACTTGATAAGGAGGATTCCAGCTATGTTCGTTTGAATGTCAAAATATTCAGTTCCGGTGTACGTGATTTGTCAGGCAACTGTCCTTGTAACCAACCGTCCCTAAATATTTTGACTAGTGCCTCAATGCTGGGTGCGCTGACAGCCTGAAACTAATCAACCTAAACGGATATATTGTGGTCGCCAGTGTGACTGTCTTCCACGGTGGAGTGGAACGTTGCTTCCAATAGTTTTCCATCACGCTCTTGCAATTCGGTTATAGATTTTTCGAGTAATGGTAAGGTCAGTCTTCGTGTTCGCTAATCAGCTTATCTCAGACGTGATTGATTTTATAGCAGCTGTGAAGTTAACAGTAACAGATCGCGAGGATTCCAACTGAACATCAATACTGTCAAATAAATGTGAAAGAGCGTCAATGTAGCGTTTTGTACAGCATTTTGTACTGCATAATTCTCATTGTTTTTCGCATTTTCCCCCTTCTTCAAATTCATATGTGTAGTGGGACAGATGTGTGAACTACAATAATTCAAAGATTGACAATGTTC